>OZ038488.1:45069034-45086534 GCA_964036315.1 Acanthosepion esculentum
TCAAAAGACGTATCAATGTTCCTGTTCAATTACATAGTGATATACATACAGTTATGTGTTCACATTCATATGTGCATAGCAACCTTTCCAAAAGCAAAAAAATAAAGATCATGTAATATTAGTCTTCCTATATAGTTACTTCTAAATATATTTCGTTAGATTGAGGTTGTTCTTATGTCGGCATTTAAAAATTAGTTCATTATGTCTGTTTAGTAATACATCCGGATCTTTATGCTTTATTATGAGGATCTTATCTTTTAGACATAAGTCGCATGTTGATGCAATCTATGGTGTGGTGTTGGGGTATAAAACACTGAAGCTGGTAACGAACAAAACGCAACAAATGACATCACCTAATAATCCGTATTGTATTGATAAGTAAATATATCCTGGTTTCAAGCCAAACTCAGTAAAGACTTTAATAAAAGCCATAATCAATAAGCAATCCAATTGAAAACTTACAAATTGCATAAAATGTTTCTAACCACGTGAAATGTAATTTTTATTGCGTATTAATGAAATTTCAATATATTACAGGTGTTTCCGGAAAAAAAGAAGCGATTTCTGTTCTTTTACCGGCTTACAAGTTCGCGGCCTCGATAGAGAACTCGTTACATTTCCGGTTGTTACATGTGATCAATTAATTTGTTTCTCCTCGGGGGAACCGGAATTTAATACATATATCCATGAAATAATAATAATAATAATAATAATAATAATAATAATAATAATAATAATAATAATAATAGGGACAAATTGACTCAAATAAAACTCAATGCGCATATACAAATGCCAATAGATAAGTGAGATTTTATTTCTCGCTATTTATATTCGGACTATTGTCCTCATCTTTCTTACTGTCATCTCAACGTCTCAGCCTTCCTCAGATGTATATCGACCCCGGTAACCTACAGGGAATTCCGAACTGAGTCCTTTATTTAATCTATGGGGGTGTGGGCTGTTCTCGTTCCATTGCTCATGTCTAGGGATATTTCGTCTAGTTTTTTCAGCCGCCTAACTCTTGACACCCTGAAAAAATCATCGCATATGCTAGGCTATAAGGGGCCCCTTGGCAGGCCTAGCATAGAAATAAATACGATATGAGGGTCGCTAATAAATAAAGACAGACAAATGGTCATCAACGGCAGTAGCAGCTGTAACAAAAAGATATAAAGCTTCAGCGAGTGAAATCAAGCATGATAAGGGCAAGACCGCGCATCATCTGGCTTGTTAGGTTGAAGGCTCCAAGGAAAATTGACCTACGGGACAACAACCTGGTCGATTAAAGCGATGTTTCGTGACATTGTTGACATAGTAATTGTAAGTTCAATCACCGGGCGGGGCAGTGTGTATTTGGACTCAGTAGAAACAGAGCTAGCAATGATCGATTAGTACCAAAAAGATGTCATGCAACGAGAAAAGCCTATCCCCGTAGATGAAATAAAGAGTTCACTTTGGAATTCCTAGTAGGTTATCTGGATTGACGTACATCTGATGAAGACCGGGGCCACAACGACCGAAATGTGATAACAATAACAAAGATGAGGACAATAGTCCGAATATAAATAGTGTAAATAATGATAACTCCTTATCCCAGAAATTCATTCCCTGTTGGTAACCCAGATCACTATACAGCTGAGGAAGGACGGAGAGCACAATAGTCAAAACGTTGTGATAACAACAACAAATCTGAGGACAATGGTCCGAATATAAATAGGGTAAATAATGATAACTCCTCATCTGAAAAAGTAAGTTTTTCCATTGTGTTACTTTTTTTTTAATTACGTATACATTTAGGATGTAGGCAATCAGAACTCTCCACATATTAGTTTCCTTTAATGTTTCTTGGAACAAAATAGTTATGGGTTTCCCGTTGCCTTTTTCTCGGTTTTGAATTCAGAGCAGTTTCTTCTTCTAAACTGCCTGACAACCAAGATTATAGAAGCCAATATAATATGCTATTTAAACAGACGTTATTTGGAAAAGGGATGGATTCTCTCCTTTTCCAAAGGCAATAGTATGAAAGTGAACACATATAACTGATAGCACCGATAGAATAATACTCGCTATTCGATCATTCTGTTCAAACGTGCCTGTTGACAGTCCACCATGTGATGGCGTACAATAAAAAACGAGAGCTCATTAATACATAAGGTCTCCTATCGTGTTGTATCGCTGATAGTAGATATGGTAACTTGTATAAACATGTACTCGATATTATTTAAAGTCATCTTCGAATAAGTTAAACGCCAGTACGTTGTGCAGCAATATTGAGTAATAAAGGTTTCGATCTATATGTAAAGCCTTCCACTGGGAAGCGTCGTTAAGAGTGGAAACAGAATCATTTTTTAACATGTATTCAGTATCTGCGCTATTCACCATGATTTGGGATTTCTCAGAGCTGACCTCTATTCCATATGCTCTTGCTCTTTCAAAATGTTTGTTGGTCAAGTCCTGGAGCTCACTGTTAATACCTATTATGAGGTCAAAGTCATATGAAAAACGTAAGTTAGAGACGGGTCTGCCACCTATAGAGATTGAAGGATCACGGTTTTTCAAGGTTTCTTGCATGCTTCTCTCTAATAGGTTGGACAATGTAGATTAAAGTACACATCCCTGTCACACGCCAACTCTTGTCCGGAAGAATCCCCCATTTGTTTGCAAAGAGAAAGACCCAAGCATTTGAGAACAAATGCATGAGAAAACTCCTTGGCATCTTCTATTGGGAACATAAAACCAATCAGTTTATGCGGAAAATTGCTGAAAATGTTGTGCGACACCAGGAACCTCTTCTCGCCACTGTCAAACGGAGAAAAATGGCGTGGTTTGGATACAGTACAATGCACGACAGCCAGCAAGGCACCCTTGAAGGTGGACGTAGGAGAGGACGCCAACGTAAAAACTGGTTGGACAATGTAAAAAAATGGGCATGTATGACTATATCAGAATTGCTGATGGCTGCCGTTAATAGACCGTTGTGGAAAAGAATGTGGCTTTTGCATTCGGATCCACCCTACGATTACAAAAGTCAGGGGATGATGATGATGATGATGATGATGATGATGATTCAATATCTAAAACTCTGTTCAAGATCGTAGCGAAACAAGCTTGCTAAACAATTACACCACAGTTTTTATATGACAGAACCTGAAAATTACTCTTAGCCGAAATTAAACATAATGGTTGAAATCTGTCTGTATGACTCTGTGATGAGTTATTGGAATTACTTACACTATTTATATTTTTCGAACTGTTGTCCTCATCTTTATTGCTACACTCACGACCTTTCGGCCGTCGTACGCTCCGGCCTTTTTTAGGTGATATTTGTTGGAGTTTGAAAGCGATTTCTTTATAGGTGTAGATTGTTCTAATTCCATTTGGTGAACGGGGCAATAAAGATAAGGACAATAACCCGAACAACGTAAATAATGACAATGCTTTATATAAAAAGAATTAAGATTAATGCAAATACTTCATCATAACTTTTGACAACGTTTCATCTAAAATTAAATAAAGAAAAAATATCACCATTGATATTTTTAACTGTACGAACAGGTTCCAGAAGTGTTGTCTGACTTTCTTTTTATCGGATCAATATTACAAGACGACATTTGAAAATTCAGTCACCGAATTACGCCTCTAGGAAGGAACAGATGCCGTTATGTGTACTAAGCCAACATTTGTTTTTTTAAATTTATGCATTATTCGTTTGCTTTATTCTTGTATTTTTTTTTTTTTAAAGAATTTTACTTTATTTTTGCTCACATTTACCATTAGTTTTGGCATTTACAGTGTTCGGTCTGATGTTTTTATTCCCATTTATTTTTCGTGTCTCTGTCAATCCAGGATACTTAAATGATATGATAGGCGCATCAATAAATGTTTTGTTAAATTGCTTCAGATTAATCTAACCCTATAACCACCGAGACATAAAAGATTTGATAATTCAATGAAATAGTCAGTTCGATCTTAAGATGCAGTAAGATATGTTTGAGCAATCGCGAAATGCTAACTTCCCATTGTGGGGTCAAGTTTGCATGTAGGTCTTTGCGACTTTCAATGCTAACATAAAACCATCGCCAAAGATATAATCACACATTCTTGCGAATCCTTCAAAACTGGTAATAAAATTTAATGTCCTATATGATAACGAGGCTATGTATTTTCTTTCAGAAGCCATCAAAGAAACAATAAAACGCCACAGGAACAACAACGACAGTAAGGAGCATTATCTTTGTGCTGTGGTCAGTGAGCTAAACTTGTAGATCATTAATAATGAGGTCGACCCTCACTGCGTGCTTCCTACATGTTGCCTTATGCACATATTAATCAACGAATAACGAGATTCAACTAATGGCGTCGTTTGTCTTCGTCTCGATGGGCTACTCTGAATAAATACATGTATATTTGATACCTGAATTCAAGTTTTAATCCGATCTGGTTCTTGAACCATCCCCGTTGGAATAAACGTTTAATTATTTAGCAAACTCAGGCCATGATCGTCTGTGATCGTGGGCTGGCGCTACACCATAACAAACAACGATATTTAGCAGAAACCACATCAGTTGAAGACCGTCAAAAGCAGCAACACCTAAAATGGATAGCACATGTAAGTCAAAGAGAAATTAATAAAATTATGAAATTGTTGACATTCTACAATACGTCAAACAAAAGGTTAGGAAGGAAACCCCATTAATACTGGAAAGAGCTATAACAGGAGATTTGAGAAACCTATTTTCAAGATTTAATAAATTTCAAACTAAAGTAACACTGGCTGTTCGGTAAACGAATGCCGAATGTTTCCTTATAAGGTCACGTCTAATATTACCATTATCATTAACAACAATAGCTAATTGATTATAACAATATATATAGGAAGCGGAGCTAGAGATATAAAACTCTAGCGTTTGTTATAGATTTTCACCGACAGAAAAAGCTAAAGATGTTGGAATGCTGAAATTTTAATTTTGAAATTTAATTATTATTTTTTGTTTTAGACTTGTCTGGGCACATAGTCTAACAAATTCCGTTAAGTTGCTTTCTGTTTTTGTTTTTTGTTTTTATACCTTTTATTATTACGTATCCCATATGTAATAATGGAAGGCAATATTGCCAGAGGGACGCATGGAGGTATAGGGAGGAAAAGCGAATGAGAAAACTTTAGTAGAGAAGATTGAGCAAAGGAGAAAAAAGGTGCCGGTTCAAGAAGACTGAAGATGGCGATTGACATTGCATTTAAATCTTTGAAGTTCGTAGTTATCAGGAAATAAAGAAATGGGAAGACTGATTCACAGATGAGAAGTGCGAGAAGAGAAAGATTCTGGCACGATACAGTGTACCAGTGTACCAGATTTATTTTCAGTAAACGACGCCACTGATTCACTATAGTCGCACCATTTCTTGTTAGTGGCAAACGTGAGGCCAAGATGGCGTAGTGTGTGTGGCTTGGCTGGAGTATAGCATCAGCCATGCTTATTGCAGGAAGAAAAGATCCACTTTCTATACAATTTCGACATACAAAGTTGATTTTTCGTTCAACTTTTCATTTCTATCCAAATATGTCGCGCTCATTTTTTTTCATACTGAAATCAATTTATACACACACACACATACACACACACACACATACATATATATATATATATATATATATATATATATATATATATATATATATATATTCAATTCATATATATATATATATAATCTATTCATTCATATATATATATATATATATATATATATATATATATATATATATATATATATATATATATATATATATATATATATATATGTTCTCGGAAAAATAAGAATGAATAAATACAACCACGGTAACTTCCATGCTCTCTTTAATCTTAAAGCAACAAACCTTATACATGATTATGCAAGTTTCTCTCTCTCTCTCTCTCTCACTCTCTCTCTCTCTCTCTCTATATATATATATATATATATATATATATATATATATATATACATATATATGTATGTATATATATATATATACATATATATGTATGTATATATATATATATATATATACATATATATGTATGTATATATATATATATATATATATATATATATATATATATATAGGAAATTCATTAATTCCGTCATATTGTTATTTTTAATCTATTTTGTTTCAACGTTATTTTTATGGATACTCGTAATCGAGTAGAAGCGCTGTTTTTCTTTTATTTAAATAATATTTTTTATCCAATATGCGTCCTCCAGTTTATTTTTCTGACAAGATTTTTCGAATATGCAAGCCGGTAGATGTAGTTGGATAAAACATACATGTGTGTGTGTGTGTGTTTGTGTTTGTGTGTGTGTGTCTGTGTGTGTTTGTATTTATGTAAATGAAACAGTTTTCCTTTGATTTCATAGAAGCTTAGGATTAATGTTTAAAATTTATGGTCAATAAAAGCCATTTAATATCACTTGCTTTTTTTAAATGTTGATGATTTGTTTAATAGAAAAAGGAGTTTTTACATTTTGTTATGCTATTTCCTCGAAACAAACAATGCCGGAACGGAGTGAGAGATCTTGCATTTGAAACAACTTCGATCAATTTGTGTTTGCTACTCAATTTGCCTTCTCCATATATTTTATAAACACTCTAAGCATTACTCAATGCAGAATACGTTTTCTCATAAACAAAATATGAATATTTAAAAACAATGGCAAATACTGGTGTTACTTAAGAAAAAACAAATTGCAATGTAAGTGATGTGCTATAAAACACTGGATAATAATTATCTAAATTCATTGACTGATCCATAAAAATATTAACCCCAATATAGAAAAAAGAGAGGCTCAAGGAGTCATTTTCTCACGGGATTTATTTAACTTATACAACTTGACAATCCTAAGAAAACTAGGAGTCCTACCAGGATTTATTATCTGCGGATATCATTTTAAAATATGATACGCTGATGACGCTGCGTTGATGGCAGATTCATTTGGAAAACTGAATTAACAAGAAATGTTAGTAAAGGAAAATACGAAGAAAGGACTAACTATTAAGTGTAAGAAAACAGAACGCATAGCTCTCAGCAGTACGGACACGACAAGACGGGAACTACGTGTTTAGGACATTAGAATCAAAACAAGTACAAACATGTATCTGTCTATTGGCAGGGTAGTGACAGGAAATGGAAAAGGTATGACAAAATGTAAGAGGCATAGCAATAATGACAGATTTTTTCAGAAACTAAAGAAATAATTACGATAGGGGAAAATTTCATTGGAAACAGACAAAGGTTCTGTACAATATATAATTTCTTTTATGGCAGTGATTGAATGCTGAACTATATATACAGGGTGTCCATAAAGTTCGTGTGCACTTTAAAAAATTATAACTTTATTTGTATTTGCGATAGATATAAATCTATATTTTTTAAGGTTTTATTGAAATTTTATTTAGGTTTCCACATGTCCTCCATCATTAGCAATACAAAGGGTAATACGATTTTGCAGTTCACGGAAAACATTTGCCAACTGATTTACAGTAATGCTTGAAATCACATTAGATATTTTACCTATACTTAAAACTAGGTACATTAAACTTTATAACATTTTTTACAGATTATTTCTATCGTACATACAAATAAAGTGATAATTTTTTAAAGTTCACACGAACTTTATGAACACCCTGTACATATATATATATATATATATATATATATATATATATATATATATATATATATATATATATATATATATATATATATATATATAAAGAAAGAAAGAACAGTAAGATATATAATCCGGTGTTCTTATAGATATTTTTATTTTTACAAAATAATGCACAATGTTAATTTACAGGGCATTAATATTATAAATTAACTTATTTAAAATATGTTTTTTCGCTACACGGCAATAACTATGTTTCAAAAATGGAAGTTAAATGCAGTTTGATATTGAAAATTATTACCAAACAATACCTAAAGAACTGTTCATGAATGCGTTGGACTTTGCCACCCAGTACACGGATATTACGGAAGACGAAAAGAATATTATTGTAAATGCGACAAAATCGGTACTGATACATAAAGGATAATGGATAATGAATTCATATGACCACTTTGACATCACCATGGGATCACTAGACTCAGCTGAGTCTTCTGATCTCATAGGTCATTTTATATTATACAACCTTACAGTGCACTGTGATATTAATATAACTGACTTGTTTTATAAATAAATAAATATATATATATATATATAGTCGATTAAATTTAACAGTGAAAATATTTTAAAATTGTTTTTAAAATTGTAGTTAAATAAAACGGATTCTAACCTAAAATTTTACTTAAATAATATCTATATATAAAATTTGAAAAAAACCCAAATGTGACCCGGTAATATACATACTTATTCTTGATATGAAAAAATAATTTTACATACTGTAAGTAAACCTAATACATTTACTTGGTTTTAAAATGAAATATAGTCTATTAAAAAAATAAAGTGAATTTTTAAAAAATTGTAGTTAAATAAAACATATTCTAACCTAAACATCCCCCAAAAAATCCTTAAGTATACAAATAGAAATAATGCCATAAGAACTTTTTGCCGTTAACAATAAAATCTAAAAACAAAACCAAACCCAGACGACATGCATTTAGCGGATGTCAGAATTCGTTGAAAAATACATCCCTACCCATCCCTAAACATAAACCCTTTTTCGAATGTAACTAATAACTGATACAACAAGTTATTGAAAATGAACACGCTACCACCTCTTGTCTGGAAGTGTGGATTTCTCTGTATCCATGGAAACACTCAATTATGAATCTTTGTCGTGCCTTTAAAACTCAGTAAATTTAAAAATAAGTTACTCCAAAATTCGCTTGAGGATGAAATGGAACTAATGTTTTTAATTTAATTACAAAATTAAATTCGAAGCTTTGAGCTTCCATTTTTGAAACATGGTTATTACTATGTAGCGAAAAAAAACATATTTTAAATCAGTTAATTTATAATATATATATATATATATATATATATATATATATATATATATGAATAAATTTAGTCTTAAAGTGTGATATATTTATGGGATAAAGTGCTCAATATCAGAGATAGAGCGTGTGTAAATATAAAAGTGGACATGGAAGTCAACACTTAGAGGCGACAGTCTGTTTCATGCTAGTGCAATCGTCAGGCGACTAGTGCTGTATATATATATATATATATATATATATATATATATATATATATATATATATGTAAAGTTGTAATCTTTCTCTATTTTTTATCGTACTCTTATTAGGGTTTTGGAGATAGACCTCATAATCGTATATATTCTGAAACTACATTGCGAGAAAAAACATCAATAACAATGAGAGCCGAAAACCTGTCTCGCAAACATTGATTTTATTAATAAATTCATTTATAATTTTATTTATAAGCAAGCGAGTACAAATGAACAGATTTGGCAACGTTTCGAGTTCAGTGAAACTGACGTTAAACGCTTCTATCTTCTCTTCTTTATTTCTTTCATTCTTTCTTTTTTTCCTTTCCTTTTCTCACTGAAACCAAGTAGCGTCACTGATATGTCAGTTACGTGTTTTCACGCTGTCAAAAGGGAATATACCATTACTTATGACATATTGGCAAGGCGTAACAGTCGTGCTGAATAACTAAGGAACTAACTAGTGAAGAAAGTGACAAGCAGAATTATAAAAGCATAGATAATATTTACTCTATTTTATTCGACCTTTAAACAAAATAGAACTAAGATGGAAAAATATGTAAAGAATCTGAATTTTCGGATACGCCTGTGTCCATTCTCAACAACAAATGAAACTGAACATTTTACGGTCAATATATCATTTTGACAATGTCTTATATTACTGATGAAATAAGGTATATTGGGTTAAGTTTTGGGTCACGATTAAGGTAATGAATGGTTTGTAGATGACCTTTTGTGAAAACTGTATTCATTGAGAAATTCCCATATTTTAGGATTCAATAGTGATTTAAATATTATTGCTGAATCCTAAAATATGGCAATTTCTTTTAAATTAAATTTAAATAAGACGTTTTCGAAATTTCCGATTTAAAAAGTGTTTCTGATGATCCTTCTAGCTTTTTGGCAAAATAGTTCTGTATTTTTGATCCTGATTTTTTTTTCGAACGGTTGTTTGCCAGTTTCTTAAAGGGATCTCGTATTTAACAACTACAAAATTTTATGTAAGACGCTGAACGAGCTTATAACCGGCTAACGTTATATTAATTACCTCCCCATCTATTTCGCTTCTTGCTTCTTGGTAAGTTTTACGTCTGATTTCGATACATCTTACGAAAAATGTAACAATCTGTATCTGTCCATAATGAAATTTGTCTAGATTTTATATGCGAACAGATTCATGTCATGACCCATATTCATTTTTCCGGTGAATTTGAATTTGGCGTATGTCACATTTGATTGGTTAATCATGGCAAAGCTCACAAGTTTATTTCATTTAAAGTATTCCGTTTTTTAAAAGCAAATTAATCTTTGACTCGCCAGTAGATTGACATCACCTGAAGAGACACATTTATGGTGTTGAAACATAATTGTAATTAAGTACCGATTTTTCATGACATGTTTTAATATCCTAAAATAAATAATATATATATATATATATATATATATTAATTGAAGTATGATCTTATTTCTCAAGAAAAAATATTGACAACGATGTACTGAATGTTCGAGGCAAGAGACAAGATTAATTATTCGAGAACTTGCTAGAGAATTTATTTTTACACCGACCGCTGTGACTCGTCACATTTATCAAATTTTTATAATCATTTTTATTTCTTGCTGAAATAGGAAATGAAATTAATTCTAATCATCCTTTTTGGTGAGACTTTCTAATTAATAAAGAATTTTCAGTTTCTTTTCCTTTCTCGAAAATGTTCTGGTATTATAAGTCTAATAAACTAACAGCATTCCGGTTCGAAAAAATATTACGAAAAAAGGCCATATATTTAAACTTCATTTTAGAAAATATATGTAGAGATAATAAATACGCTGTTTGGGAATAAAGTCGTATATAATAGATTTTCCCTCCAAGATGCTAAGCAAAATTGAAGACTGGGCACAAATCGTATAATTTTCTAACCATTTCATCCACAAGCAAAAGGTGATAATGCCAGTAAGTTCGGAATGAAAGAGAATGTGAAGACTTTATAAGGAACCGGAAACCCAAAACAAGAAACAAGGTATAAATCTATAACTCATGCACAGTAGACGGGTAAGAAGAGTGAAGATCTTGCTTTGCAAGATGAACATTGCGCACAAACCAAATACAATAGATATCTTCCTAATCAAAACTGAAAAATGACCACAATCAAATAAAGTATACAGTTTCCAAAACAAACTTCAACATTACGCACAATCCAAATACGACTAAGATTTTTCAACGTAAAACTGAACAATACGCGCAAACTGAACAAAATAGGGATTTTTCTGTGCACAACTGATCAATACGCACAAACTGAATAATATAGGAATTTTGAAACGTTAAACTGAATAATGCGCGCAAACTTAATAAAATAGTCATTTTCGTATTTAAAACTGAACAATACGCGCAAACTAAATAAAATAGGGATTTTTTACGCTCAACTGAACAATGCGCGCAAACGGAATAAAATAGGGATTTTTCAACGCAAAACAGAACAATTTGCGTAAACTAAATAATAAATAATTTTTTCTAAATTTGCTAAACTGAACTCAGCGTGCAGAACAAATGCAATAATGATTTTAATAATAAACCTCAACATAACTCGCATACTAAATGCAAGAGATATTTTGTTGTGAACCTTTGTAAAATTACCTTAGAAAATTGGATTGAAAGACTGGTAGACTTTATGTACTAAGGCAAATGATTTATCGCCTGTGCAAATATATTCGTCCCTTGAAATTGACATCAAGTTTCTTCAACTTCCATTCTCAGGTTTTCTCAATTGTTCTTAATATGATTTCGTTTGACAATTTTCTTTCTTAAATCTTCTTAAATTGATGGAACGGCATTGCGTGGAGTGGCTCGTCACACAACTTCATATTTAATATCGCCTTATGATGTTAATTTATTTCCGGCTTGGAATTCATTCATTCATTCATTAATTGTCCATAGCATTGGAAAAATTCACTATAAAAGCTATTTTGCTTCGAAATAAATAATGATAGGTCCCATTAAAATACTGTTAAAATAGATAGATGGAACCGGGAGTTCTATTGAAGTAAGTTCTTTTCTCGCACTTCTCAAATGCCAAAATATTTTCCTGTTTCTTGGTTTCCTGCCGCCTACAATCTTCAAGAATTTAAATGGAATGCTAATTGCCAGTTTCTGTCTTCCTCAACTGTTTTCTTTTATTGTCCTTTCTATGCATTAAAACTTATCATTCTCTTTCACATTTGCATATTAATGCAATTATTACCTTGCTTGAGCTTTGTTATCACGTGGCTTGAGTGTTGTATATATATATATATATATATATATATATATATATATATATATATATATATATATACACAGTTTATTGCGTTTAGAGTATTTTTATTTTTCTATATTTTTATTAGTTCTGAAGGAGCCTTTCCATCAATATCAATCAAAAAATTAAAACTTCTGGTTATCAGGTTGCGTAACCGATACAACTGAATTATATATTGTAGGTATTGATATATTGTGGGTATTCATACTTATGTTATTCTTCTATTTTTTTATCAGGTCTAATCTGAAAACTTGGAAAATAAATGCTTGTTTTTCACTTATTACACTGCTTTTAATCGGGTTGCGTAACCAACAAACATAAACCTCCTTTGTGGTTTATATATATCAGTAAAGTTTGTTGTGTTTAGAGTATTCCTGATTTTAGTATCAAGCTTTGCAGGATTCTATTTTTTAAATAAAATGGTGTCTGTCATTGTTTAAATTCATTATTATTATTATTTTCATTATTATTATTATTATTATTATTATTATTATTATTATTATTATTATTATTATTATGATTATTAGTTCCTTGGGGTTATGTTGCATACACATTTCCTTCCGGGTCTCAACCATAGACCTAAGGTCAGAAATGGCTTCATGACAGTTTCCACTGTTCAATTTAATAAAAAATACAAAACAAAAAAAAGTCCTAAGATCACACATATTTTACACTGATACAGTTCTTCTTCTTCTTCTTCTTCTTCTTCTTCTTCTTCTTCTTCTTCTTCTTCTTCTTATTATTATTATTATTATTATTATTATTATTATTATTATTATTATTCAAAACGACATTTTTTACACCCGGAAAGTCTGCTTTTAGTTATGGCGCACGCTGCTTAAACGCGAACCTTTGTATGCAAAGATAGATATTGATCTGAAGCTTACAAGTTGTTGAAATCGAGTAAGAACCATTAAGTTGTATTGAAGTATGTCACCGCTTTTAAAATCAATAAGTTTCACTTGAACAACTAAAGCGATTTTATATGTGAAAAAAGAAAAGAAAAGAAAACATTGTTTACAATATTGATATCAAACGTTGATTTTCCTTTGGGGTCAATGCAGTATTTCTCAGCATTTTCTTTTGTTTCAAGATAACTTATTTATTTTTCAAGAAGGTGTTTTTTTCTATTTTCTGGGCTCCATCAGATAATTACTGTTAATAGACTTGAGCTGAGTTCGGTAAATACATCAGTAATTATTGGCATTGCATAAAAACAAAATTATGAAAAGATGATTCAAACGATTGATCGATTGTTCTCTGCAAAATGTTCACTATTTTTTATTAATTCTGATGACGGAAATGTTGGTTGGAAACCTGAGCTTCAGTCGTTTGCTAATAGACAGCGCTTTGTTTAATGAATTACCAAAAAGATGCCGTCCTGGGTATGACGATAAACTACGTCCGACAGTAAGGCCTTTGATCAGGGGTTTTTGAGGAATATGGAACCACTTCTTAATTGCCGGTGTTCCCAGGTCCACTTTGACCCACGATGGTAGCACCTGTCAGGGTCCCAGTTATGGGTAAATAGTTAACCCCTAGACTAGGGTCAAAATATTATGAAAGTGTAAAAATAGGTTTTCATACCAGAAATACTTTTTGTAAAAAATTATTACCTGCAATACATTATTACCAGCAATAGATTTTTCAAAAATAAAAATATTACCAGCAATAACAAATTTGACGGCATTAAATAACCCATTGAGATTGATATGCCGTAAAACAAACCAAACCCCAAAAATGCTATATTTCATATATGTGTTATATAAGAATAAATTATCACTGACGACTCTTGAGTTTGAACATAGATCGCCAGTGACCATACACAGGCGATCCCATTATTGAATTAAGTAGACCACGTGATCATAGAGGAAACGCATAAGTAGAAAGTAGCGTGAAGTCTAACAATCGCTATTTCTAGTCTATGCTCTATTACTATACGGATCACCATTTCTCCACTAATACTATACGGGCCGCTATTCTCTACTCTATTCTCTTCACTATACTATTTATCTATTCGGATCACTATTCGATGGTTACTATTCGAGCGAGTATTATCGAGTAAGTACTATTAGTGTGAGTGTTTTTCGAAGGCGTCTGACACCAGTATTGTTCAACGGAGTTACTATATTTGTATCTATGATTACAAAGTCTCTACTACAAGTTTCACGAAAATGACAACGATTATAAGTAGTGTTCGTTGACATCACAAAAATATGCAACACCCATCTTACAAAATGAAGGAAGATAATTTTTTTCCTTTTAATTCAAAGAATTGGATTAACTCTAGAATCTCTGGTTAGCCATGAAAATCGAAAATTACCGAAAAAGTTTCTATTTAACTTCTTTTGTCTGGATTTTTAGCGCAAAAAATGTATTCAGCACAACAGAATTATAGGAAAAAAATATTGGCATAATTTGATAAATGTTGTGTTAATTTTACAGAATTCGCTTCCTAATAAATAACGCTTTGCTTGATGAAATGTCCAAAAGGTAGTGTATTTGATATGGCACACTGATGTTACAACATTAAGGAAGATATATTTAGTTCCCAGACCTGTAATTCTAAATACATTTTTCAATTAAAATGTTAGCGTTAATTTACACCGGACATATGAAATTTATTTTCAATTCACAATGAGCTCGCACAATAGAGGCAAGCAGATATTTGTATTTCTTGAGAGACCTGAATGATTTTCAGTTCAATTATCTGTGTTATACTCAAGAGCAAAATTAAGGAAAACTATATTTCAAATTTAAAAGGTTGGGTTGCGTCTAGTATCCCAGATTTGTCATGAAGATCGAAAATTACGAAAAGGTTTACATTTAACTACTTTTGTGTGGATTCTCAGCGCTAAAAACAAATTTCTGGCGTGTACTCATTTATTTCCGGGTCCCGTCCAGAGTCCTAAGGTCAGAAATGGCATCATGACATTTTCCACTGGGCAATTAAAACAAAAGGTAAAAAAAAAAAAAAAAGGACAAAAAACACATATTTTACATAGATAAAGCCGTTCGTAAGATGTCGGCTGTATTCGTGAGAACAAATATTTGTCTTTCTTTGGGAGGGGTAAGAGGAATCACTTCAATGAGTCTATTAGAATTTTTTCCAATCAATCCGAGGGCTACAACCACAACAAGGATCCCTGATGTTCTCATGTGCCACATTTCTGAGATTTCGATTCCAAAGTCCTTGATAGCTTTTTGAAGATCTTCAAAGATACATTGCAGTCTGCAGGAAGTGTCATGTCAATAAGGAGGCACATTTTGTCTTTGCCGTCTCTAATAACGATGTCTGGCTTTGATTGTTCTTTTATTATTATTATTATTATTATTATTATTATTATTATTATTCATAACGATAATCCCGGAAAGTCTGTTTTTAGTTATGACACACGCTGCTTTTTCGAAAAAGTTCATATAAACTAATGTATGTTAAATTTATTTTAATATTAATTACTAAAAAAGTAATCACCTTTATTTCCAACAACCGCAACCCACCGATAGAGCAGGTTTTCGATTCCACATCTAAAAAAACCTCGATCAACCCTCTCCACCCCCCCAAACTATTGTTTGAGAGACAATGTACAAAAGGTCTTTGTTCCTGAATGCTCTGTCACTATATGCAATGTGCAGGCGATCAACAGAAATAGAAATGCGTTTTGGCTGAATCTGGTGAGTGTGCAGTATTTAGGCTTAGTTCCAATCTTATTTTATCTTGGGTTTGTTCTGCAAAATATACCCTTGCATTATCATGCCGAATAATAACACCTTTTTGGTTTACCTAAATGAGACACTTTTGGTGTAAAGCTTAGTTTACCCGATGGAATTGCTGGCTATAATCATCTACAGTGATTGTTCTTTCGTGTGTCCCTTAGCTCTTAATTGAAAACACCTTTCATATTCTACTAAACAAAAGCAAAGGCTTTTGTGGATACATTCCTAGGCTTTGGTGTTAGCAATAGTTTCCCTCAATTTGTGATAACCGCTCTTTTCTGATTTTTATGAGAACCGCATTTTTCACGTTTTGTGGTAACTAGCCATTTCTCGTTTCCTGTCGACATGTAAAACCCATTCCACATCAGCTGAAATAAAACGATGCAAAAAATGAAAGTTTGGCATTCCTGGTTAAAGGACTACTGCAGATGGTGGAAATTTGTGGTCGTTCTGAAAGGAAAACTCTTGACGGGCTCAAATTTCACTACTTGTACATTTTCTCAAATCGCTAGGGATGTTCCTGGACAGTTGAAAATTAAACATGAACTTTTTGCTGCTTAATCTTTGGCTTTTTTACATGGTTCTAATGCAATTGTCTCTTTAAAAATTTATTTAATCAGAATGGGTCTTTATCCAGAGTGACCTTTGTCATAATCGCAATTTTCAAACCTTTTAAGCCACAGCTGATATATTCGACCCACGACTGCATTCATATACACTGCACAAATGTTTTTAAATGCCTCTGTGGCAGTATGACACTTCCAGAATTCATATAGGAAGCAATGACGAATATTTGTCTTTTGAGATATATAATTTCCATGGGATTAAAATCCGAAACGTATTTGTTGTGGAGATGAACACATCTCTCCAAGTGATGCTGAGAACCATCAAGAGGGTGGTAAAACAAGATGGGGGCTTTCCTTCCGGATTCTTCCTTGAGAGATTGGCAGAGGAGGAGAAAATGGGGTTTTCCAGTCGCAGTAGATGCTGCGGTTGTAGTATCTGTTCCGTGCCAGAGGCCTTCTCTCCTCCCTTGTTTGTCTCACCACCACCTACCGTTGAGTGACATCAGCTAAGACCAGAGGCCCGAGTGGAAATACTCAGGTGCCCACGTTAAAAACGACCTTGTGTCACAACCTGGATCGGTTGGTGCGAGGCAAGTATATCTCGGGACTAAACAAATAGCGAGTTAGTGATCGATCTTATCTGCTTACTACCTATATCACTATGACTACGTCGACTCCATGTAACATAGTACTTCTTGATTGTGTTATCTTCATTCAGTGCA
>OZ038488.1:45091534-45141534 GCA_964036315.1 Acanthosepion esculentum
AGTGACGAGGATGCTTTAAGTAAAATATAAGCTACATTCGAACAGAGATAGTTTTTTTCTTACCTAATGAGGAAGAGGGCCTGGAGAATTTGACACTCACAAGGCTCACGGAATATGTGACACATAAATCCGATGGGGCAGACATATATCGAAAAATGTCTTCTAGAAGCTAAAGAAAATTTTACGAGAAAAAATAGTTTATAAAAAAAGTACTGAACTGCTATATAATACGTACCCACTCCCCTGATAAACAAAGGAGTTTTAAGGGAAATATGAACTGCAAGTTAACTCGAACATAAAACAGAGACACTTGAAACTTCTGAAAGACATAGTGAGAAAAGAGAGCTTGGAGAATTTGACACTCATAAGATATAGGGAAAGTAAGAGAAACAGTGCGAAGCAGCGAGTAATGTACTTACCGATTTCGCGTGAATCAATAGCAGAACAAGGATTGAACACAAGAAAAAAGAGTGAAATGTTAGTAAGAGCAACACAAGAGACGAAGTTTTAGAAGAGCCATATCCGGCCATGTTCTGAAAGGAAACAACAAATTCAAAATGAAAAAAATTCAAAAGTCTATCATTTTATAAAGTCTGCCGAAATATCAGGTCATCCCATAAGATCTGTCCGAATTTTGAATAAAGAAAACAAGTGATGAAATGTTACATTTAATTGCAGATTCAATCAACAAGATATTTTCCCTGATTATCTATGACTTCCTTCCATCTATTAACAAGCTTACTAATTCCATTACTGTAAAATTCTTTTGGCTTTGATTCGAAGAACTCACAAATGTCAGTTTTAACCTCTTCCTGTGTTATAAAAGCTGTTTATTCCAAATGATTCTGTAAGCTACGAAACAAATGGTAGTCTGAAGGAGCAAGGTCGGGAGAATAAGGTGGATGAGGAATTTTCTCCCAACCAAGTTCTTCGATCTTTTGTGACGTGATTCTTGCTGTGTGGTCGCGCATTGTTCTGATGAAACATCACCCGTTTTCGATTCACTAGAGCAGGTCTTTTTTTCCTCAAAGCTTGGTCCAAACTCTCTAATTGCTGACAGTATATTTGAGCAATAATTGTTGCATTAGGTGGTAAGAATTCAAAGTGGATTATTCCTTGGAAATCCCACCAGATTGAAAGAAGAACCTTTTGCTAATGAATTTCCCTTCTCAGCTGTGGCTGGGGCCCTTCCCCTTTACCAAGCCATTGTCTACGACACTTAACATTTCGATAAAAGATCCATTTTTCGACGCCAGTCACAAGTCTATCCAAAAAAGGAGAAACAAGTTGGCGAGAATGGAGAGAAGAGCAGATGTCAACTCGGGATTTGAGGTTGTTTTCAGACAATTCATGAGACACCCATTTTCCAAGTTTAGGAACTTTTCAAACTTGTTGAAGATGACGATGAACAGTTGTATGGTTTGAACTGTGAACCACTGTCAATTCATCAACTGATAAAGCAGGATTTTCTTCAAGGGCTGCTTCAAGAAGCTTTTCATCAAACTCAACTGGACGTCCGGTTCGATCTTCATCTTCAAGGGTCAAATCTTCACCTCTGAATTTTGCAAACCATCTTCTGCAAGTTCTTTCATTCACACATTCCTCTCCATAAACTGAGTGAATGTTTCTAGCCACTTCGGCTGCTGAGTTTCCTTTCTTGAACTCATAAAGCATTATGTGCCTCAAATGATTCTTGGGTACTTCCTTGTTAGCAGGGTTTTAACCAAAGAAAATTTAATTTTATTGTTCTCTGAAATAAAATTTGATCAGTTTAAATGCATCTAAACATAAAAATAATGTTCAGCTCCATTAGACATTATAAAATACTCTTTAAATTTCGTTCATTTTAACAAAAAGTTAAAATTCGGACAGAACTTATAGGATGACCTAATAGTTTAGTTTGTTTAACGGCATATCAACTCCTTATGGGTCATTCAATGCCGAAATTTATTTTTATTTAGAGCATTATTAATCTCTTTTACAAAAATGTTTTACTGCTAATATTTGTTTTTCTAAAATATATTTCTGGTAACTTTTATTTTTTGAAAACGTATTGCTAGTAATATTTTATCTAAATTTACTGCTAGTAATTTTACTTTACTCTGACAATGCACTGCTGGTATTTTTACTATAAAAATATATTTGTATTCATTCACAGTGTTTTGATCCGAGTTTGGTGGTTAACTCTGCCTATAGCTAGGACAATAACGAATGCTACCCCCCGGGTTAGGTTTTATTTGGGAACAACAGCGATTAAGAAGTGGTTCCACGCTCCTAAAAAAAAATACCGATCAAAGTCATTGCTGCCGGATGTAGTTTATCTTCATACCCAGGTATAAAATAGTTTAGAAGGAAACATAAGTTATTTGCAACGTAAGATACATGTTGCGTGGTATTGGATCAGTATACTTAGATTTAGTGCATTGATGTTATTTTTAAGGGGTGGGGTGATGTTGTAAGGGGGTCAATTGTAGCATGATAAAGGGCGGATTATCATTGGAAACACCAATCTAACGCAACTGGAACAATGGAGTAAATATCGAATCGGAGAAGCGGATTTATTGGAAAATAAAAAGCCTCATGAAAGTCAAAGAGATAATTTTAGTTTCGTTGATGTTCAAGAAGGAAGCTACTCAAGTCGATTTTATGTCGCCAACAATTTATATCAGACGTCAAATGGAAGGAACGTCGGGAAGAATTAGCAGAATCCGAAATATCGCGAATAGGCAATGGAATTCAAAAAAAAAATATAGATAAGACAGTTGGAAATATTTTGCAGAGTTTTTATCTACATATTGGAACTGAAGGAGAAATACAGGAATACGTTGACCTCAAGAGAGAATATTCACTTATATGAGAGATGCAAAAATATAGTTCCATCATATAGTTAATAACATTTCAAAACACCTAAAAATATTTTACCCTCATCGAGCTTTTCTATTTCGGATAGTTTGTTAAAGTTGATTTTTTTACACTGAAGATTTTGTGTAGCTTCTCTGTTAGTAATATGTTTTTTATTAGTGTTAAATTTTTATCCGTTTAAATTATTCTTACATATACTGATAGCTGCGGGTTTAGAGCCGCAAAGTTCTATTCTAAAACAGGTTAAAAAAAAGCGTGGAGTTTATTCTTCGAAAAATACACCAGCTCTAATTGGTCCATCTCAGTGGCCTTCTAAATGCCCATATCTGAATGTTCTGGATTACTGTATCTGGAATATACTCCTCGCTCATTTTCAAAACCATCATCGTGACATCGTCGATAATGATTCATTGATGTGGAACTTAACAAGCATGGAATGAAATTCCTCTTGACACCATCCATTAAGCTACTGCCTACTGATTACCACGCTTACAACTTAGTGTTGAAAATTCAGGCTAACATTTCGAATATCTACGATGATTTATTCAGTTTGTACATGGATCATGATAGTTAAATAAATATCTTTCTGAATTTACCGTCTTTTTTACTGGGAACCTGCAGTTTCTTTTCTAGCACTTCTCTTCGTTGGAACTCTCTTCTGATTTCTTGCTTCCCTGATAACTACAATCTTCAAAATTTAAATGCAACATCAATCGCCATCGTCTACCTTCCTGAACCCTGTTTTGTTTAGTATCATTTCCCCTCACTTTTCCTCACGAAAGACTTCTCGTTCACATTCACTATCTGTAACATTTGCATCCTAATGGCATTATCGACTTGCTTTTACTGAAAAAAATAAGACACTTTAAAAATCTATTATTTTGAAATGCATCCGTTGAAAAAAAAACCCCCCAAAACCAGAAATTCAAGCTGTTAAGCGTAGAGGTATACATATAGGTTATAAGTGTTTTTTTTTTTTATAAAAAGTACATTTTTTTTAAATATATAAATAAACACCTTCATTTTTTTATGAGCTAAACTCAGAAAAATAAACTGAGGATTTTATTTTTAACGCGACTTTCACTGACAAGCCGAAAGTATGTACATATTTGAATGTGCATAACCCCAATATTTAGCCTAACATAAGATAATTTGGAAAATATTTATTTCTACATGTTTCGCTGCTCATACAACGTCATCAGAAAACGATGAATTTAAGACAGCCAACTCTCTTCCACTGCCCCTCTGCCTATCACTACACTACGAAGGACCTTCTTACCGCTGACAATAGATAGCTTCTCCTTGACGATTCTAGAATGTGGTTTAACTACATAGGCACATTATCGGAATTCCTCATCTTTCGGTTGAGTGGCACTTGATGCGGAAAGTTTGTATTTAGTTATTTATTTTATATCCTTTTTCTCTATATGTGGTCAGCAGATGATTGCTTTGAATATCTCACGTATAGATTTTACAGTTTACTCAATCATAAAACAGTCGATGTATCAGGCCATTACATTAAATTCGTTTCCGGGGGGGGGCATTTACACCAACTTCAGTTTTTGCTTAGTATTCCTTTAATGTTATTTCATTTTATTTTCGATCAAAAGAAATGTGAGCTTAAATCTGCCAATTTATTTTTATTTTATTTCATCGCAATTCTCAGAATGTCAATGTCCGATCGTTAATTAGCAGTTCGGATCAAAAATGAAAAAAATCGTAAAAATTGATAATAACTGAAAATATCTTCTCGAATAAATTCAGCTAATACTAAATACAACTAGCGACGTACCAGGTGTTCGTGGAAAATTAAGATCAACGTAGTTTTAATGGTAAGACAGCTGACCCGGTCACACAGACTTCTTACGAAAATATAGTTCAAATCTTTCTGTTTGCTTAATGTTTATTTTTGAACTGCATTTCTGATTAATGACCATAGAATATCGCACAAATATTTACGATAAGCAGAATTAAGAGCTAACGGAATTAACATTAAAAAATACAATAAAATAATTAATAATAACTGAAAACGCATCAACTGATGTTTATCCATATCTTGAAGATACTTGTTAGGATAAGAATGCGGCGTGACTATATAAGCCCACATACGGAATTCCTTAATTTCCGGTTGAGTGGCACTTGATGCAGAAAGTTTTTTATTTATATTTTATATCCTCTTTTTCTACACGAGGACAAGATTAGACTGCGTAGGCTGATCCAGAATTGCAAGCTAGTGGTCAGAATGTTATTGATACGAACGGAATAGGATTTGTTTGGAATCCTTTTGCGTGGAATTCGGACAGTGATGGATTGCGTTTGTTTAAGTTTTTATATAAGAGCAAAAAAAGCAGAAACAAAAACAAAACAAAAAAAAACGAAGACACTCAGACGGCTGCAAAAAGTAGAAGGGTTAATATTCGCCCCACGCTGCACTCAGATTCCGTAATGGGTCAAAACAGTATTTAGCGATTAAATCCCTACCAATGCGTTGACATGCGTTCTCCCGAACATCTCCCTCTCGCTTTCGCATACAAACGGTGCGAAAAACTATTGTCCCTCTCATGATAAAGCGAGATAAACAAAATTAAGAAAATTGTCCGTCTAAACCTGGAGTGGCCACATTTAAGAGCCACAGAGTTCAGATATTTGAGAGCCGAAAGACAAAGACAAAATTTACACATACGTTTTTATTACATTTACATTAACATGAAACTTACGTTTTAATCCTATGCCATCTCATTTCATACCCAATATATAATTATAAAGATTGATTTTTTTCTTTTTTTACCTTTAATATTAACTTTCATGAAAAAAGGAGTTCAGCCTACATATTAACCCTTTACCTGCCATGAGCCCCATTTGGGGATCTGTTAAAATTAAACTCACTACATGTTATTCCTTGTATTTACATTGAATTGCTTACATACATTGCATTTGCAGAGGTATATTTTACAACACTTAGCCTTTAAAGTTTTTATTATTAGCCGTAAGAAGACACTTTCTGTCGTAATTTTATATTTCACTAGTAAAAAAATTAATGACTATTTTGAAAAGTATTTTTTATTATTTCTAATCAATATTATATTTTGATGTTTTATACGCATATATATTTGATGTTCTAGTTTCTATAAAAATGACAATGCTAATTTCTGAAATTAAACATAAGGAATAAATAAAGTCCTAAGACAGCTCTCTGATCCAAAAATGTGCATTCAAAAATTTGGTAGTTAATGGGTTAAAGGTCAAAGAGTCGCATGTGGCCACCCTGGTCTATAGCGTTGTGGTCTGAAGAACTGAAACTATAGACTACATGAAACTCAACATTTACATTAATAAATGTCTATACCGATTACAGACCCAAACTTACGAGAGAGAGAGAGAGAGAGAGAGAAGAGAGAGAGTGGGAGAGATAGAGTGAGAGAGTGGGAGAGATAGAGTGAGATATTCTTCGCTTTTCTTTGGTAGAAATAATTGCTCATTGTTAAATCGGAATTATGCTGAGTGTAACTATTTCTTTTTTGTGCTTGTAATTTCTTTTTACAATGATGTTTACCCTATACAAGGCCCAAGAACAGGTTTGCAGAGAAAGAGACACAGTTTATGGGGATATGTGGGGAAGATAACGGTTGGCCCTAGATTTTAGCTATCGGAGAAGCCTTCTTTTGGCAACCAGTTCCACAAAGCAGATGGAACTTCCATTTCACCAATGGAATACGAAGAGAACGAAGGTATTTCAGTACAATTTGCGCGGGTCTTATTCGTAAAGGTCAGAACTAGTGGAACGGAGGAATTTTTTTGTCGGAACATTTTCCATGGAAATAGCGACAGAGCCCAAATGTCTACCACAAGGCCGGGAAGAGAGAGACAGGCATAGATGATCGCTTTCACAAGCTGGTGATTCTAGCTTGATAAACAGCACTCGATAGCAGGCGCTCTTCACTCGTATCTTGCTAATGTCTTCTGTACAGTGTTGAATGGTATCATTTTTAAAATAATCACTTGCGCAATAAATACTATTGATTATACGACACAAAATCACTTTATGCGCCGTAAAATGTGTTAAAGAACGAGGTGATTATTACTGTTGAAACCTGATATTCCAAAATGCCGTTCGCTCACATTATCACAAAAAACAACATCAAGTAGTTTTAGAATTGAAACGACCGAGCGTTGGTTGGGAGGGGCTACCGGAGGCTTACATGAGGGAACGAGAATAACGTAGATTCTCGTCCTTTACGTCAATCGATGCTGAATGAAGGCAATTTACTCACGTATTTCAAAAGAACAATGCTGATAACAGAGAGTTGCTATAACAAAAAAGAAACAGGAAAAAAATCTATCCTCCTCTGTGAAGGAATGTTATTGACGGCCAATGGTCTAAAAAGATTCTTTATATAATTCGGTGGCAGAACTCAGAGAAACTCGTTATATTTCCCATCAGAACATTCTGAAACGGACACTGAAATTTTAAATACTTCCCAAAAGCACGGAATAGCCGTTGAAAACCTTCAGTTAAAAGCCCGGAATAGCCGTTGAAAACCTTCAGTTAAAAGCCCGGAATAGCCGTTGAAAACCTTCAGTTAACGGTACGGAATAGCCGTTGAAAACCTTCAGTTAAAGGTATGGAATAGCCGTTGAAAACCTTCAGTTAAAAGCACGGAATAGCCGTTGAAAATTTCAGTTAAAGGTACGGAATAACCGTTGAAAACATTCAGTTAAAAGCACGTAATATCCGTTGAAAAACTTCAGTTAGCATCCATATTTTGATGAGAATAATATTCGGGTATCGCTGGATATGGGGTTAGTATAGAGTGGGTAGCGTAAGCGTTATCGGCGTTCAAAATAGAAGGAGACGATTTCAAACTCAGTCCTGGTCTGTTCCATTAACTTCGAGCAAACGCCCTTGGAAAAAGCACGAATCCATCTCTTTTCCCAGTTCGTAGCAGGCGTGACTAGATCGTCCAAACTTGGATGGCAACCAGTCTGAAAATAAGAAAAGCAACGGGCAAACAGTGCATTATCTTTCTCGAGAAGATATGATAATTTCACAGATAATAAACAAAAAAGGAAACTGTGGAGAGCTACGATCGTCTACATCCCGGCACAAAATAGCATTGAGAAAAAAATGCAAGAGCAGCGCAGTGGTTAAATCGCACTACAGAGCGGGTATTCGAAATTTAGAAGGGCAAAACCTGTATATTAAAATTATTATTGTGAATTCAAAACCGTGGAGAAATCAAAGAGAAAAATCTCGTTTTTTTTTGTTTTTTTGGAAGATGTCATGGAAACTTTTTAAAATATCAAATTTCTTAAAATGTTTCAAAATATTTTAGCATATATGTATATAAAAAAGAAATTGTGAAGAGCCATGATTGGACTGGTGGCAAATGTGTTCTTCTTCCAAAAAGAAACAACTGGTTTACTACTTCACCAACACTCAATTGTCAAACATCGAAAATCACAAGGGAAATTAATTCCTTTTAATAATATGCAGAAATATCCAACCTTTGCCTGATGAAGGTCGCGAAATCAGAACCACGCGTAGCAAACATGCAAAATAAAGTATATTATATATTTATAAAGAAATCTATATCATTAAAAAAAACGTTTGCCTTTTTTCTATTCTTTGAAAATATACACTTTTCTCTCTTTGTAACAATTATAACCTCTTCCTTATATATATATATATATATATATATATATATATATATATATATATATATATATATATATATATATATTTCCTTATATATATATATATATATATATATATATATATATATATATATATATATGTATATATTTCCTTATATATATATATATGTGCATATATATATATATATATATATATATAAGGAAATATATATATATGTGCATACATATATATATATATATATATATATATATATATATATATGAATATATATATATATATGCTTACGATTGATTGTTTTTGTTTAGCGATATATCAACCATTTGCAGGTTATTCAATGCCGAAATCTAAATATTTTGTACATAATTATATTTTATTTTTGGAAATAAAAATGGTTTAGTGGCACAAATATTACTAATTAACTCGGCTCTCCGATTAACAATTTCGTGCCATTATACAAATCCCACATCCAAGCCGAGACACCCTAGTATTTCCAAGCGGTCACCCATCAAGGTATTGACCAGCCACGACGTAGCTTAACTTTGGTGCACGTACGGGAAATGATGTTTCAACATGATGTGGCTTATGTATTTCAAGCAATTATAATTTCAAATTTCATGGAAAAGTTTAAGAAATCATGTTGCATATATATATATATATATATATATATATATATATATATATATATATATATATATATATATATATATATATATATATATATATATATATATATATATATATATATATATATATATATATATATATATATATATGTAAGCTTCTTGTTTATTCGATATTAGTTTCTGTCCAGAAATTCATGTCTGCCATTATCAATTATTAATCGCAATTTTATGACAGTAATCTCATTGATAACATTATTTTAAGAAGAAAAAATTAAAAGTGATATCTGTTTTACCCTCATGAAGTAAACTGTCATTTTATATTTCTATTTTATGAGCTACGTGTCCATATATATATATATATATATATATATATATATATATATATATATATATATATATATATATATATATATATATATATATATATATGAGGCTGGATCTGAAAGTAATGTCTCCTATTTTGTGATGTTGACTCACAACGTCAGAGGTGGATGGTGGCGGTATTCTAGTAGACTTTAGGCCTGCATTTCTGCCACACATATATTTTTGCCTTTTAATATATTTAATATCCAGGCGGCAGTGTAGCAAAATCTCGTCTGACACGAAAGTGCGACAGAAAATATAAATTTTAGAGAAACAATATATAATAATAAATTAAAAAAAGATATTAACTACCCACAAACAAGGAGGAAAGATACAGGATAATAAAATAAAATCACCATAAGAAGGCAAATAGAAAAAATATCACGAAAAAAGTCATAACCGGTTTCGATCCTTGCTCTCCAGAGTCGACTGTGTATAAATGTGAAACGGTTAAGCAACATAGCAACATAAAACTATATATATATATATATATATATATATATATATATATATATATATATATATATATATATATATATATATATATATATATATATATATATATATATATATATATATATAGAGAGAGAGAGAGAGAGAGAGTAAACATAAACAGACAGGAACAACCTACCTAGGTTTCACCTAAACTGATCTTCAGGGTAAGCTGACTAAATTTAAAGTGAACATTGAAGTCAACACTTAGAGGCGATAGGCTTTGTTATGTTAGACGCAATTGTTAGGCCACCTTATTTCTTCATATATATATATATATTTCTCTCTCTCTCTCTCTCTCTCTCTCTCTCTATATATATATATATATATATATATATATATATATATATTTCTTTATATATATATATATATATATATTTCTTTATATATATATAGATATATATATATATATTTCTGTAAATATATATATATATATATATATCAGGATATCAAAATGTTTTCAATTAAATTTTAAGTTAAATTTTACGAAGAGTGTAATTATACTCCATTTGTTCTCATTTTATCTGTATCTGCAGTGTTGCCTGGCAAATATTTTTCGGCTTAAATTTTAAATTTCTCAAATTTCAGATTGTTCATTTCACCGATTTGGTTACCAGAAAGAAAAGACGAAAAGCTCTCTCTTTTTTTTTACTTTGCTTCATATTTCAATTCATGTTTTCACCTTAACGATTTTAACGTTTTTAACCATTCTAATTCTTTAATACGATTCCACATGAACCCATTTTAATCCTAATTTCGTATTATCAGTGTAACTATAGTGTCACATATATACACTACAGTTCAAAAGTTTGAAGCCACCCCAGAGTTGGCATGGGATGAACTTGATAGAAGAGTTAAAAAAAAAATGAAAAACTGGTCTTAATTATTAAACTTATACTGTAGGAAACTTTTGTAACGAATGCCAAAAATCTGTGCTGCAGTAATCAAGAAAAAGGAAGATATTTAGACGTGACCAAAATTTAATCATAAAAACTTTTGTTTTCTTTTCGGCATAATAAAGTTTAGGGCCAGTTTAAAAAATAATTACCATGGGTTGCGTCAAACCTTTGAACTGTACTGTATATAAGTAAATATATATATATATATATATATATATATATATATATATATATATATATATATATATAATACAGATATATATATATAGAGAGAGAGATAGAGACTAATAAAAAGTAGGAAATCAGCAGGAAAAAATTGGACTGTTGTTATTTTTTATATATTTCTCAAGAATTAGTCACTTTAATTTTAATCCAGCATTCTAAAGGCTTCAAACGCTCTTATAGTGGATAATCGTATTTAAAATAGACGGCAATTTTTATTCGTACTTTAAAAGAATATGCCGGCCGATAGACGTAATACACCCTATTATAATTAAAAATAAGATGAGAATCGGTCATCTATTTCAAATACGCGTGCCCACTATTATAACAATCGTATAAGTGAATTCACTTTCCCTTTCATATATAATAATATTAGACATATACCACTACATGACTATCAAGAAGATTCCGATTGCACCTTTTTGGTTATAACTCAATTAGGATTCATTTAAACACACACGGAAAACTACCAAACTCCATTCTCTACTTAGTTGTAAAAAATAAAAGTATAATAATCCCATCCACATGCAAAATATACTAAAAATAATGGAAGCCATAATAACAAAAAAGGAAAAATCAACACTCATTAACATCAACTGTGAACACGGCCACGATGTGCTGACCGTTTTTGGAAAATAAAACATTCCATTAACTCTAGATACACACATTAAAAATGCATACATTCAGTTAAAAATAAAATGAAAAATCATCCTTCATAATCGTTAAAAGAATAGCTGAAAGCGCGCGGATATACAGAAGATTTGAACAATTTTTACACTTTATGTCCGCAAAAGACAACACTTACACGGACAAAAGAAAATTAGATAAAAAAATCTACATCACAGTACCTTGTCAGTCGTCTTTAATGAAACTTATATAAAAGAGGGATTGCTGCCGAAATACACTATATATATATATATATATATATATATATATATATATATATATATATATATATATATATATATATATATATATATATATATATATACGGGAATAAATTACCTTGATAAATTCGCTTAGAGGTCAAACCGCGTCGGCTAAGTATTGTTTTTCCTCTCGTCTTCTTTTATTAATTTCGTCTCTTTTACAGATACACTCCATCTGAGAATATTTAAACACACAAACACACACACACACGCGCACACACACACACATACACACACATACACACATATATATATGTGTATGTATATGTATATATATATATATATATATATGTGTGTGTGTGTGTGTGTGTGTGTGTGTGTGTGTGTGTGTAATTTGGCAGCAACTTTTCTTTTAAACATGTTGTGTTGAATGTTAAAGACAACATAGTCCTGCATATTTGGAATTTTCTCATATTTTCTAATGAGACTTTTTATTTGAAAATCATATCGAAATAAATTTTGTCCGTAAGATAACCAAGTACTTTCGAACTCTTAAGATGAACAATGATGTTCGAAAGTACTCGGTTATCGTACGGACATTATTTATTTCGATATGATTTTCAAATAAAAAGTCTCATTAGAAAATATGAGAAAATATGCAGGACTATGTTGTCTTTAACATTTAACACAACATGTTTAATATATATATATATATATATATATATATATATATATATATATATATATATATATATATATCCCCGAATAGATACCTTATGAAGAAAAATAAGTTAAAATATTTTTAAATCCATACTATGAACTTCAAAGAAATCTAGTTAATCTTTAAATAAAATTTATCACGAACACTTCAAAAATAGTTAAGATTTAAATTAACTAAATAAAAATTTTAAAAAATCATCGAAAGATGAAGTGGAAAGACGCTTCAGTTTCAAAACGGTAGGAAAATCTGTTTCCTAACTTCAGCTCAAATTATCCACCAATTAGCTAACAATTGGTTGATGCTGTTGTTTATTGCAAATTCTAAAATAAAGCCAGAATTATAGAGACTGAAGGTAGAGAGCGAAAGACAGGGAAATAAATTAAAGATTTTCTCAAACCCGTTATACGTTTATAAAACATCCGTTATGATTCTTATAAAACTCTGGTATCAGTTAAAGGTGTCTCCCTATGACTAATTAATAATAATTAATAATAATTAATTAATACAAATTAATAGACGCGGTCCTAAAAATGGAACTATAAGTCGTAACGGATTCATTTTGATTTGTCATATGATCACCTCTATTCAATAGTGCGTGTAGTGAAATATTTTATTGAAAATAATTTGTTTTTCCCCATACAACAGATGGCTTAGGTGGTAGTTCTTTGTTGCCAGTTTGGTTAATTGAGATTTTTTTCTTCAAATTCTTCTAAGAAATTATTTGCTGACTCATGGAAGCATGGCTTCTGTATTTTCAATATGCTTCGAATTTTGTCTCTTTAATCCGAAGTAAGCCTAAGAAGGAACGGAAAGAGAGCAAGCGAAATTATGTCGAAGAGAAATAAAGATGTCGATTGAGAGAGAAATGTCTATCCTGCTAATGTCTGGAAAAGCGGACAAACATTTCTTTTTTTTACATCCTAATGTGGCTTTTATGTCCAACATTTGTCCTCGATTTAACTCGATCTCTTTAGATGTCTGGAATCCAACTGTAATTGGCAATAAAAGGAACCTAAAAGAAGCTTCCCCATTACTGATGTCTCCTCGTGCCTATGGCGCTGAAAAAATGCAAAAACTTTGAAAAAAAATGTGTTGGTTAAAGAGTCAGTAGTTGCCGACACCCGAAACCTTGCCATTTGTACTTACGATTAAAATAAGGGTAGTAGAATTTTTCTGTAACTGGAATTTTAGAATTCATACTAAATTATGATAATAGTTCAAAGCTTTGTTTTTCTTTTTATCTTAGAGGTGTTTTCTTTTAGCAAAATCAAGTGGGATAACCGAAAAGTCCACCGTCCAGATGGAGAGAGTCTTATTCTGTCCATAACATATCTGGCGCTTCTAATCATGTGTTACATCTTTTTAATTTAAAAATGTTCTTCTTTATCTATGCGCAGCGTCCCTTCAGATAATGATTCTCCACAGCTTCTTATCCCATTATCACCAGGTAGGTGTATACCGTTCCTCACATTTCTTGAATTCAGTATGCCCTGTGAGGATTAAGTTTTCCAAAGTAGCCTTACTCACCATGTGTTCAAGTAATTTCTGCTGTCATTTCATGCTTTGGAGGATTAGAGTTCATTTTGCTGACATCATCTTTAAGACTTCCGCATTTCTTACATGCCCCGTCTATGGAATTCACACTTCATGTGACAAAATGCAATCATACAGCCTTTATACAGTGATAAACAAAGAGCACCGGCTGTATATATTTTCCATTGTTAATTCATTTAATATATAAAGCTCATTCTTTGTTGGTATATCTACTGAAGACCTTAAAAATTAACTAAATGCATAAAGTTGTTTGTCTCTCCGTGCGAATGCAAGCAATACGTAAAATAATTTCAGCATTATTAATTATATCTATCATGTGTCGTTTATCTCGACCAGCGTTTGTGCCATAATTGATGTAACTAAGTTGCCTATTTAGCCTTCTAAATAAATTTAAAAAATTAACTGTTTTGTTCTAATTTTTAAAAAATCTCTTCTTTTATTTCATTACCAATTAGCGAGTGTTTTAATGATTGTTTACTTTTATAATTAACTTGATTAATTATTCAAATAATGTCAACATTTGATTGAAACTAGAAAGCAACTCAGCATTTGGATCACAGCTTAAAAGTAAAAAGTAAGCGCGCGCAATTTTTAAAAGGAAATAAACAATGTTAGCATTTTCAATAATATATATTTTGAAGATTTGTACACATTAATTATGAGAACAGGAGGTATATGAAACAAACAGCTACCAAATATTTAAACCTATCCAACTGCTTTAGTAAGAACAATTGACCATCTTAAAACAAACGCAAATCTTTCCAAAAAAAGATTGTGTAACACAGCAGAGTAAATATAACTAATTTGACCCAGACAAGAGCGTGATATATCATTGCTCGAAATGTGTAATTATGGAAATGCTCCTCAAATTACATTTATTTATAGCGCGCATTGTATTTTATTTTTATTCCAATGAACAGGGAAATGCGGAAAGGCATTATATTAGCAAAAAGATGCCAACCAAAGGCGTATCAAAGTAAAAAGGGAAATATCGTAAGAAACAAAGCAAAGGGTACTGAACACTTACATAATATCAGTCCTCCTATATGACAGCGAACGCTGGACAATTTCCTCACCAATGAAGAAGACATTTGAAGCAACAGCCATGTGATTCTACAAAAGGATACTGAGAATACTGAACAGAAGTTGTGAGCCATGACGAAGTTTTCAAGAAAATGGAAACAAAAACGACACTTATACTTAACACCAGAAAGAGACAGTTGAAATTTCTAGGGAACGTCGACAGGAAAGAGGGCTTGGAAAATTTGACACTCCCAGAACATATTAAGGGCAAGAGGAAGAGAAGAAAACAGCTCATGATCTACCTAACGAGCTTTTGTTATCATTAACAGCGCAGGGTTTGGAAGAGATAGCAAAAATAAAATACTAAGATTTATAAAGGACAGGAAGTTGTCACCCACGTTCTGAAGACCCTAGGCATATAGATGAAGAAGAAAAATGCAAGCATATTTTTTAATAATGTTTTGCTTAAATGAAGGCTCATATCATAAGAATGTGCAGGTAGGGTTACGGGTATGGGCGAGTAAAATGGAACCGTCGAGGCGAGTTCAAAATCAAGTCTATTCTGTTGCGTTCACTTTGGCAAAAATGCCTTCGGAAAAGGTGTGAATTTGTCTCTTATACCGTACATAGACTTGGTTCTCTATAGATTCTCCCAGATGGATACAATGGGTTTTCATTCAACAATTGCGCAGGTATTTCATGAATTCAAAAATCATCGAAGAAAAGTTGGCACTAAATACCAAACACACAACAAAAGAAAATAATTTCAAGGTTACGAGTAGGAAAATTGCCGAGGGAAACTTTTTAAAAGATATATTCTGTGCTAGAAAACCTGGATGTCAAAATGAAACAAGAATTCTGAATGAAGACAAGAAAGATACATCGATGGAAAAAATTATAGATATGCTACAATATTTGCTGAAAATGTTATTAGAATGCCAAAATATATATTTTAAAACTTGTGGTGAATTTTATAACATATACAGAGTATGAATCTAAATCTCACCGCAGGGAACAATCATAAGCCCAAGAAGTTTTTTTTCCAAGGGGACTATATTCAGCTTTACTTTTCGTAATGGCAATATTATCACTTAATTGCATCTTGGGTAATTTTAATGGATGTTATAAATAGAAAAAATAACAAAGAAAAAATCAATCTCTAATGGATATAGATGACTTTAAAATATTTTGGCAAATATTTTAAGAAGTTAGGAATTTAAAAAAAAATCATGATTTTCCACAAGGATAACATTATAGTGCATTTCAGAATCAAGAAATCTAGAACTGAATTTAAGTTTCCAAATCTAAGGGAATTATCCTTAAGTCAAACGGAAAAGAATAATACATAATAATTCTTGTAGTCCAAAGTCGAACCCAAATCTTATTTCTTTTTATATGTACCGTCTCCCTTCAGGACTTAGGCGATCATGGCACACCACATCTTCCTGTCTGTTGTAGCTCTTAATAAGTTTTGTTTTTGTTATATCTCCCAAGCACTGTTCTACCATTCATTTGATCAAGCTCGTCAAGTATATTACGCGCTGTTTTCCTCTGTCTCTCTTTCCTTCAATCTGTCCCGTGAGTATCAGATTTTCTAAGCCTTCCTTCCTCATTACGTTCCCAGAAACTTCAATTTTCTGATGTTAACTATAAGTTTCCTTTTGGTTACCATTCCCTCCAAAACCTTGTTGTTGCTCACATGTTCAGCCCATGGTATCCTCAACATCTTTCTCTAGAAGCACGTTTTTGTTGCTTCAAGTCTCTCATTCATCTTTGAATCATCATTCACTGCCATTGAGGAGGACATATATTATGTAACAATTCTGTGCTCTATTCTTTGTTACTAACGAAAAATATCCGTCTCTTAATACTCTACTTAGCTTTTGAGGCTCATGCTTTTGCTGATAACCATGTATTCGGTCTGCGTGTAGTTCATATAGGGTGACCCCAAAAAACGGGAAGTTTTTAACAATCCAATAAAACCAAGAGTGATGGAAGAAAAATATTTAATTCATAGTAATTGAAACCTTAAAACATGCCATTTAAGAAACAATGATGGAATTTTCATTTTTTTAAAATTACGTCCTGTAGATGGCGTCCTCCTGTACGAATGCATGCTTGAAATCTGCTATTGAGATTCTTCATTGACTGCTGCAACATCTCAGCTGTGATACTGTGAATTTCATTCTCGTTACTAAAATGGCGAAATGTTAACTTGCTCAAGGTCAATGTCTCGCAGTGTTGCCACTTCCTCATGTCTGGCAATACGCACTTCAAAAATTCCCGTTTTTTGGGGTCACCCTGTACTTAGTCCTTTCTTCTTGCTTTTTTTGCTCCTTTCTGTAGGGGATTTTGTAGTTTCCTTTAAGGAAAAAAAAACGGAACTCTCAGAAAATCATCACGAACACGAGTTCCCGTAACCGTCGTATGGTCACCATATGTACCGCATTCGTAGTTACATTAGATTTATCACTCAACGGAAGACAGGATTGTGGTGCAGAGAAGAGGAACTTGGCTTGCGCAACGGTGGGTATCTTTGGTAGTATTCTGTAAATGATGAATTGTTAGTCAGGTCAATTATATTCAGTCACATCGAAAGACTGTATCTGTTTTTAGTATTTCTTCCAGAAAAAATGCAAGCATGATTTTCATTATTTCTGAATGGGCCGCTGAGCCTATTTATTTGGCTTCACTTTCGCACAAATCTCGCACGCAAAGGCGTAGATCCCCTCCTCTCCACATCAGCTATGAGTTTAAAAGTAAAACTCTAGATTCGACTCTCTAGCTGTGAGGCTGTCATCAGACTAATAGAAGGAAACCTCTGAATTCCAACCCGTGGAGACTGCAACGAGAAGTCACTCCACTATCTTTTCCCAATATATATAAGGATATATATTTTTATATATTTCACAATAAGGATATATATTTTTTATATTTCACAAACAATATTGGGAAAACATGTATGACAAAGTGTAAAATGTTTTCGTGGTACGCGGTTCCTCTTTTAGGACTAACCAATATAATTTAATCCGAATTATTGGAAAAACATTTTGCACTTTGTCATATATATATATATATATATATATATATATATATATATATATATATACATTATGAAATGGAAAAAGTCCGACAATTACTTTTTAAGACATTTTTTATGTTAATACGTTATGTTGTTAATACTGTTTATTATAAACACAGAATTTACTTAAATATTTGTATCTATAAAAAGAACGTATAAACATAAATATATATGTGTGTGTGTGTGTGTGTGTGTGTGTATGTGTGTGTGTGTATGTGTGTGTGTTCCGTTAACGACGACTGACAAGATAAGCTTTTAATTTATTTGTTCTTATGTTCCTACAAGTGTTTTGATTTCTGGACACAAAGCATGTAAAAACACACTAATATTAACTACGAACGCGGCCACAATGTACTGACCGTGTTTGGAACATAAAACATCCCTATAACTCAAGACACATAGACACGTAAAACTCACGAGGAAAGACAGAAAAGACATATCAGAGAGGCTATTTTATTTCAGTGATAAAAAGAAAGGAAGAAATAAATAAAACAAAATTCAAACAGGTAAGCCGTGAAATTTTCACGGGTACTACTAGTAAAATACAAATTTGGTCAAAGAACAAAGTAGTTGACGAGAATTTATAAAATGCTGCGTCCTTCTGATGACGTCGATATATAAATTTATGTGAAACGGACAGACGGAGAAAGAGGATGCATCACAATATAAGATGGCGTCGACTCTGCCATTAAGGAACTCTGGGATTACATAAAGATTGAATAATGGAAGATTATTTAGATATTCTAATGGAATAGATGAGAGAAAATAAAGATCAAAGAGGAAAACACTAAATCGAGTTTAATGTAGACTCAGAACAATTCAATTAAACCCAACTAAATTAGTCCAAGTTAGACTGCAAAAACGTCGACACGGGGAAGCAGAGATAAAGATGTCGATCGAATAGTAGGCGTATCATATAATTAAAATTAGTTTCATTTTAATAATGCCCCTCTTCTTTTATGTAACTTACAACTTCAGGAAAAGGGCGATTATGGCTCTCCACAACTTCGTATCCTTTGTAGCTCTTAGCAATGTTTATATTTTTACTCTCCTTCTAACACAGGTGACTCGCTGCCATTATTCTATATGCACTGCGAGTGTTATTCTCCAAGCTCTCCTTCCTCAAAATATATACCAGAAATTTGAATTATTTCTGATTCTGACTATAAGTACTTTTGTTAAAACTTCCTTTTATTCACGTGTTCAGTCTATGGTATTCCCAACATCCTTCTGTAGAACCATATCTCTTTTGCCGTAAATATTCTATTCATCATGTTAAGGAAATATTCAGCGTTCATTTCCATATAGGATGTTTTAAAGCACTCCTTTCTTTTATTATGATGACCATTTCCTGTTTCTTAATAGTGTGTTTAGCATTTGAAAGGCGTCTTTCTCTATTCCAATATGCTTTCGGATTTCTTTTGTCTGTTAATTAATTCCCCAAATAGTTAAATTTCAGAACTAGTTTTTATAAAATATTTTTTGCATCTTATGCTGTCCATCTTGAGAAACGACTTGAATTCAATCTAAGCTTTCGGATTACATAAGCCATTATATATATATATATATATATATATATATATATATATATATATATATATATATATATATATATATATATATATATTGAAAACACCGTGTAGTATTGACCCCGTAGCATCCCTATTATAAACTAACTAACGCCTAATGTCATTTCCAATTAGGCGTAGATTTAAAATTTTTGCAGACAAACAAGCGTAGATATATAGTATTACTTATTGTGGTTACAATTATGTGTTGGGGTATTATTTAGCTTTGTTTGTACTGAAAACTATCCAACCGATGGCAACAACCATATGAAATCGCCGACAACGTCTTTATACACATCTATTTCCAATAAATGACAATTGCAGATTTTTTCCAAAAGGGGTCAGTACAGGCAGGCAACAATGAGGCTGTGTGTTTGTACCAATCTCGTGAAATGACAACAATGCAATAAAAAACAAATCCACCTAACTTAATTTTTAGACAAAACATACAAATATCTGCTGGAATTTCTTCCTAGCCAATAATATAGGCCACTTTTCGGTTTAATTCGATTTAGATCTGTTCTTTCTTTAAAATCTTTGCATGATGGGTGTCTCAGTAGGACCCCTTGCGAAGACGAGGTATTGTGGTATATGTTGAATTGAATGGAGAAGGATGGCTTCTTGTGTTGATTAGAGTGAATGGGTCGAGAATCAGATTAGCGAGGTGTAGAATAAAAAGTGTTGGTCAGTCTCTCACCTCTTTTCTTCGGCCTTGTTGCACAATAACATGTAATCTTATTAATAAATTGTTCTATTTTTTGTTTTGAAGTCAAACCGGTGCAATCGTTTGTCCGCATCTTTTTCGTGTTTTAACACCAAAATTAGTTTGTAAAAGTTTTGCCTTATGATTTTTCTTTCGTCTTGCTTAACATTATTTTTGCAATGTATTTTTCTTTCTCGCTGTAGTGGTTTGGTTTGCTTTGGTTTTGTTTTGTTTTACGGCATATCAACCTCAATGGGTCATTTAATGCCGACAACTTTTTTTTTCTGGTAATACTTTTGTTTTGTCAAAAATCTGTTTCTGTTAATATTTTTTCCTCAAAAAGGTTTAGCTGATAATATTACTTTTTCAAAAACGTATAGCTGGTAATACTATTTTTCCAAAACGTACAGCTGGTAATAGTATTTTTTCGCAATGTACAGCTGTAAATACTATTTTTTCAAAAACATACAGCTGGCAATATTATTTTTTCAAAAACGTATTATCAGAGGCCTTACTGTTGGGCGTAGTTTATCGTCATACCCAGGACGCGGATGTAGTTTTATCGTCATACACAGGACGCCATTGTAGTGGGATTGGCAAATAGGATTTTACCTATTTGCATATGTTGGTTATAAGATGAATAAATTGTAGTCAGACTAGAGAAAGTTGACTATTGATGACGTGTCGTAAAATTTGATGACGTGTCGTAAAAGAACACTATATAAGATTCTTGCTATTCTTTATTACAAACATTTTTAATTCTATTTGTTGGGAATTTCTCTCAATTACATTTAGTTGTAGCCAATTATTCTACACAGCGAAACTCTTACAAAATACAAAAATAAATATAAATCACTAATTAGTGTAATTATTTATAATACGATTGTCCGTTTAAGATGTAGGCGATCATACCTCTCTACAGCTTCCTTATCTGCGAATTTCTTGATAAATATAAGTGGGTGATTTTCTGTTGGTTTCTTGTTTTTTTTTTAAATCAGTCATTTCCTTCTTCTAGACTTGGCATCCCGAAGCCTAATTTATTCTGTTGTTTAATCCATATATGCGGGAGTGGTTGGATGAAACGGATTCTTTCCTTGATCAAGGCTAATAATGCGAAATGAACACAACTGACTAAAGGGGAACTTGAACTCGGTCTGTCGATTCTAGTTTTCAGGTTGATAAGCTCCGTGTTGTTAATGATGGAGGTCTGTTTTCCATTGCTTTTTTCCTATGAATATGAAGCCTACCGCGTCTAATTTATAGGCGTGGCGAGAAGAAATTGGTCTATATCTTTCCTAAATGCATCAGCTCGAAAGTAAACGTAACAGACTAATAGAGAACTTGAACATGATTTCTCGGTGTCACTTTCCACACTCGATAACCATAACCCGTAACCACACATTCATATAATTACAGCTTTAAAAAAAATAAAGGTAATTTAATATCTCCAAAATGATTTCATCGTAGATTCAAAAGCAGTAGAATGGAGGTTACATCAGAGGTTCGAATATTGCGGAATCTGTACGGATACAGGTTGTTCATTATTATTTCTAATAATTAATTGTTAATTAACCTACTTCATTAATTGCTAGAATATCTACCTGCTTTCCAATTAAGCGATGCAACTATACTCATTCGTCTTCCCACTCATCTTTATGTAACCGACTCAAACAACAATTTTTCGGAAAATATAAAACGTAAATATTTATATAGTCAGTCCGGAAGTTTCACAGGAAGAAAGGAAAACGCTAATATTATGAACAGGCTGTCGTGGGTAAAAACAGAGTCAATAAAGGAGAATTTAACCGGAAATCATATGGTACGGATGATAGAAGTTGGTAAATGTTAACTTACAGATAATTCAGACTCTCATATTTGTAAATCGTTCAAGTTACCGAGTAGAATAAGGGTTGATGGCCCGTTCAGTTTTATTCTTCTTGATTCGCCTATCAGTACTTTTACACGCTTTATCAAGTTCGGCTACGAAATTTACTAAAACCCTGATACGAGTTATAAGTGCTAGATTTATCTTAGCCTACGTATTTGGCTGTGATGATCTGAAACAAGATTGAAAAAAAAAGTGTTTTCTCCATGAGTCATATACGAGGCTACTTAACACTGACAGAAAGTTGATAAAGGAAATATAAATAGAGAGAGAGGGTGAGATGGATAAATTGTTGTTAAATAATGCAAAAATGAAAATAACGCTGACATCTCATTTTAACAGACATATCTACAAAATTACACATAAATATAAAATACTAAAAAAATAAATTTATTCAATAAAATCGCCATTGGCTTCAAACAGCCTCCAGACAACTTCGGAATCTTCTGTAACTCTTCTGGACTATCGCCTTGTTTAATTTGGTGAATGCTGCCATAATACTTGCTTTCAGTTCATTCTGGTGTTAAAAGAAGTTTTGTTGTTCTCACGATCAACATAATAATTAAGAGGGTTGCTGTCTGGGGAGTTAGGTAGTCAGATGTAATGGGTGATCTGGTCGCACATATTGTCAGACAGCGATGATTGTGTTCTACTGATTGTGTTGACTCAAGGCATCCCTACCTCTTCAAGGCATTTGATGTAGGCCTCCGTGTTGAGTCTGAGGTTCTCACTAACAAATTCAAGAGTCCTGTTCTTATCAGAACGATCAGAGTGAGTTTTCCGAGCTGCTGCATCTTCTTAATCACCATTAGACTTCTCCAACTGTTTCCGAATACTTTGTACTGTCCTCAGATTGATATGCAATCACTCTGAAATGTCCATAATGGGGCTTCCAACGCGAATGTCAAGCAGTACAGTAGGTCGTTTCCAAATTTCGGTGGAGTGAATTGTGTCATGGTGTTCTTTTCCTTACAGACGGTGCCCAACTGACCCTATTATATATTGTGCAACCGACAAAATCAAAACAAACAACGCGCATGCGCAAAATTAAAAATATAAAATTTTTCTAATCACACAATATATACATACATATATATATATATATATATATATATATATATATATATATATATATATATAGAGAGAGAGAGAGAGAGAGAGAGAGAGAGAGAAAGAGAGATGGACGTTCTCCCATGTTACTGTCACGGTGACTTATCACTCATGTCACATCCATGTTCCAAATTTCAGTATAAAGACTTACTCAGCTTTGCCTTCAGAACTACCACTTTGGGGAAAGACTCCCATGGGGATGCTTACCGGAGCACTTTAATTTTGAAATTTTCAAATTAAGGCTCAAATGTTCTATAGCCTCCTTATCATCACAATATTCACTTTCTACAACCAAATGTCACATTCATATCACGTATCTTATTTATCTCAATTTATAGTGTATCCCTCTACCTTAATTGGCTCCCGAATCTTCAACTGGCTGAAGAAACAAACAATTGCAGATCATACAAAATGAATTGTTATATTGCTTACACACATACAAATAACTGCAGATTTCTTCCCTACATTGGACGCTTTTCTTCCTATTGTTGTATCAACTTTAAGGGTGCCATTCAGCTTAGACAGCGAATAAATAAGGTCTGTCATATATTTCCCTACGTGAAGTTCACTTTTCTAACAATCTAATAAGGCAATGTTATTCACAAATAAGGTCGTTCACAAATACCTTTTCGCCCATGCTGTTTTTGCAATCGTAATGAAAGACATCCTGATAAGATTTGTTCACCAAAAACAAAAGCATGTCTCACAAACCCTCATTTTTCATTCGCTTCTCAGCCAAGGAGAATTTGTAAAATACCTGTAGACTCCCCACCCAGAATGGTTCCGCTCCACATTCTCACTACCGGGGAAAACACAAGTGACATTTTCTAGTTTAGCTTCCATAAGACGTTGCCACGTAACAATTTTCGTTGGTCCACATCTGCTTCTTTCGTTCTTTTTAGGTATTTGCCATGCAACGCCTTGTCCTCCAAGTTTTTTGTTTATTTTTTTAATTTAATTTGGCCAAGTTGTTTCACTTTCTGTTTTATTTGTTTGATATTCGCTTCGTTTTTTCTTGGTAGTGTTTCAGGTACATTAATCTTTTTCTTGAAGATTGCACCATTTTTTTTATGAAGTGGATTTGATGTTTAACTATTTGTAAGAGAAGATCATTGGATTTTGTGAGGTCTGCTTCCAATCCGATTGTTGTAGTTTTTAGAATTAGTCCAAGTTGGATTAGACCTCGGCCACCTAAAGTTCTTTTTACGTACAGCCTATCAACATATAATTTCCTGCGGTGAATCCTCCTGTGGGTAAGCATTTTTCTTGTCTTGGCGTTTAATCCTTTAATGCCATTGAACTTCCATTTAATATTGTTGAAGCTGCATGTTACTACGGGTATAGCTAAGTTGTTGATAGCCGTCATTTTATTGGCCCCATTAAGTTCAATTTCTAGTATCAAACGCACTCTCCTCTTTTCGTATCTTTTTCTTCATCATTGAATGCTGTATTCCGTCTCCTTCGTTAATGCCTAAGTATTTCTATGCACCATCCTGGTCTAGTTCCTTAATCTTGTTGCTGATATCAACGTCTAAATCTGTAAGTTTCGTTAATTTACCGCCTTTGAGGGTGGCTTTGGCAAATTTGTCGATTCTGAACTCCATCCTGATATCTTCACTGAAAGTTTTGACAATGCTGAGTAGATTTTTTGTTGTCATCCTTGGCAAACGTTTTAAGATCATGAATATAGAATAGGTGATTCAGTTTGTCATTCTGTGACTTGTATCCGTAGCTACTGTTGTTCAGTGGGCAATTGAGTGGTGTTAATGCAAGGCAGAAGAAAAGTGATGATAATGAATCTCCTTTTAAGATCCCGCTCTTAATATATATATATATATATATATATATATATATATATATATATATATATATATATATATATATTGAGTATATACGGGCAAGACGTTTTCATTTACGCAAGTTTGCTTGAAGAACAACGAAATTTCTTTGTTTAATTTTCTTTTACATTTTTTTATTTAACAATTCTACTGCCCGACCCATATTTCTGGTTTACAGCGAGAACAGGAAGACAAATTATCAAATGTCTTGTGAACGCTTTCGTCTTTCATAAACAATTATCACATAATTGTTTTGTGGTTTGATTCGGCTGTGTTTGTCGCTATGCATTCTGTTGCTTTGGCGTTATTCTAGTCTCGCGACTTCACGCGTTCGTCAGTGTCAATTCCCTTTGAAAGTTTTTTTCGATAATCGCTTCTTATCACGTCACTACGTTGTTTCGCGTCGTTTACACACGCACACAAATACATGCATACATACATACATACATACATATATATATATATATATAGATAGATATGTATGATTGTACATATATATATATATATATATATATATATATATATATATATATATATATATATATATATATATATATATATATATATATCGACCAATTGACTGTCAGGAAAGAAAATTCTGTAGATTTAATGAAAACAGTCACCAAATCAGAACGAATTCAGTGAGAATCCTCCATTAGTTTGGAGGTGTTCGAAGTCACAAGTCTACTAAATTGAAATAAAATTTCTAAACTCTTGTATTGATGCGTATCTTTTGACAGAATTCAATGAAAATGTGTCGTTTGTTGGTAGAAAGGCATTTCAGGCGAGTCATTGTGTAAAGCGAAAAAAAATGCCTATCTGAATAATACATCCAAGTATTCACAAATGCAGGAATTAATTAATCCTATTTAATTCTGATTTGTATTTTTTTAAAATAATATTTGTATTATTTTTAGCCGTTGGCTTGTTTGCGTATACAAAACTCGTGAATTAGAATTTGATGTCTCTTATGTAGTTTTATACCGTGTGATGAAAATTCAAAAAGAGAAGAATGGATTTTTTTCAATTAGGAGGCTTTCGTCTTTGTTAGAAAATTATATTTGATGTTTTACGACATGGTTTCAGTTTTAATTCCGATGAAATTAAATAGTACACAGAAAATGCTTTCTAATACATTACCCCCGATTCGTTTTGGTAATGAGGCCGACTAACGATCATAGTTTGCACAAAAGTTCTTTTCTACTAAATTTAATCCAATACAAGGCACGAGAGACAATCAAGGTAGAACGTTACCGTCGAAATGCTCATGAACAATGGAATGTGTGATATGAATGTAAGAGAAAGTGGTAGAAATAGAATCTGGTCGAGATTAAAGTCTGTTCCTGAGAATGTTAGTGGTAGCACAAAGTCTGGGGCACCCAGTATGGATCAAACTCAGTTGTAATTGAGTTAAGGTTACTAACTGTTGTGGTACGAATCAGTTACCTTCCTTACTATAATGAATGAACTGGTCCATTCATGACAAATAGTCCGACATTTACCTTAACCCCCCCACCACTATGTCAGGTTGTGACACAAGGTCGGTTTTAAACGTGGGGTCACGATTTTTTTCACACGGGCCACTGGTTATAGTTTGCCTAAGCTAGTCATAGCCGGTCATACCTCCGCTACGCAACGGTGGGAAGAACGCAAGGGAGGAGAGTAGGCCTCCGACACGGAACAGATACATCTCCATCATCCATCCCAACGGGAAAAGCCCTCTTCTCTCCTCTCCTCTGCCAATTCTTCCGGAAGAATCCGGAAGGAAAGTTCCTTAAATGATTTTCTAAGCGTAGCTTAGATGTAACACATGGCCGAAAGTGTGGAGACCCAAGTGGGGATTGAAGTCAATATTCAGTCGTAACAGTTTCAGCGAGACAATCTTGCTAACCATTGCGCCACGCCGAGGTGCACTTCATGACTAGTAGTCCTGGGTAATTGTCAAAAAAAGAAAAAGAAAAAAGATAATACTATTGCAGTGACTTGTCTAACTGAATACTTGATTTTGCTATCACCACTGACTGTCGTGTTAAGTGTTGTGTCATGCCAGACTCCACATCCCGACACGAACCACGTCGATGCGCCTTTGTTATAGTGGAATTTCTTCTTGTTGAATTTTCTGTTATTATTATTTGATAAACTGGTCCCCCAAGAATTAATACCTATTAATATAATAATTGTAACAAATCTAGTGTCGCCGACAAAATTAACCCTGACAGTTTGTCTCTAAAAGGACTTCCTATCGGTTGTGGACTGGGGCAGGAATTGGCTGGTTAACTTTAATGCCTCAAAAACAAAACTGCTCTCTGTTACTCACCACAGAGAACCATCCCTGTCTCCCATTAGAATGTCTGACGCTCAACTCCACGAGAACACCTCTTTGCGACTGCTCGGTCTCACATTGTCTGCTGACCTGAGATAGAACGAATATATTGAGTCAATAGCTTCGTCCACCGCAAGGAGAGTCGGCTCCCTGTGATGCGCCAGGAAATTTTCCCCTTCACATCTACAAATCAACCATTCGCTATTGGAGTATTGCTGCTATAAATGGCCTAGACCCCCTTCTGTTTGTCGCAAGGTCATTGATAAAATCCAAAGACGGATATGCAATGTAATTGGCTCTGATCTGGCATCTCGTTTAAAGCTGCTCTCTCACAGACGTGCCGTTGCCTCCCTCTGTATTTTTTACAAATACTTTCACGTTAACAGCTTCGATGAGCTGCTTTCGCTGGTTCCCAGACTTCATGAATTTAAGCGTTCAACTAGGCTGGCATCTTGCTCTCACCCTTTCACTGTCGAAACTGTTAAATGTAGCCGTCTTTTCTACTCCAATAGCTTCATGTCTCGGACTTCTCGCCTGTGGAACTCATTCCCTTTTCCTGTTTCCCTGATAGCTATAATCTCCAACTATTCAAATGTAATGTCAGTCGACGTCTCCAGATGCCTTGATCTATCCCCTATCCTTCTCTTCATCCTTTCCTCTATCACTCCTATTTGCTCTCGCTCCAACTCTCTGTAACCCTTTGCGTGTTAGTGGCTTCCCGCCTTGCTTGGGGTGAAACGCTTAAAAAAATTGAATTCTGTGAACACCTTCTAATAAAATTAAGAGTGTAAAAATATGACGACATTTTCTGGAGCATGTACGAAAAAATATATTTATTAGAGACACGCATGTGAAAACCTTTCAATAATAATAGTCTTATGATACGCTATCAATTTTGATCGCATAGGAATACTAATTTATATATTTAAAGATTTACATGTGAAAATCTAATAATATTAAGGACTTCAAAATATATGTCGTGATTTTTTATAGAAATGTCTGGGATATGTATGTTTTATGCCTCAGTTGTGAAAGCCTTTTAATAGTCGTAGTCTGAAGACAGACTATCTTTGCTGATGAGAGCTATACGGATTTATATATCTAAAACTCCCACGTGAAACTAATAATATTAAGGACTTAAATATATATATCAACATTTTTATAGGATGTGTTTTAAGCCGAAGATATGAAAACCTATCTGATTATACTTAAGACTTAACAATGCAGGCTGTTATTTTTGATAGCTTGATTAAAATTCGTTTATACAATCAAAATTACTTTAAATTCCATTATTGCAAAGTATGTTTAATCGGGCTAAAATCTTCCCAATGTTCACCAGAAACTGAAACAATTTTATAAATAAAATATTACAGCTTTACATTTGCTTAATTAATTTTTCTGAAAACCTATCCATTAAAAAAATTTCACACAAAATAACAGAAGCGTAAATCAATCGACATTTTATTTCGGAATTGGCCGTGAAAATATTATCGAAGTCTAGCTTAATGGAAAACACTCCACTGAAATGTAAATTAATGCTTTTGAAAAGCTGAATTGCATATCGCCAAATCAGTTTCGTCCAGATTTTAAAATTAAGTGCATTGGAATATTAATGAAAGAATGAAGAAAAAGAAAATCTTTTCAATAGCTGACTTATCCACATAAGCCTTCTTAAGCATATCTTAATAAGCCCGTGGACGTGGGCCTACCTGAGATCACTCCATCTTTAGCGTTGACCGGGAGGAATTGGCCATTATCCTACGGTGCTGGACCAATTCGTGTTGGTAGAGGTGGGTTATAGAACGTGCTAGTCCCTAGTAGCCACCCATCGAAGTATTGAACTGATCCAACGTTCCTTAACTTGAGTGATCGGACGAGAACCGGTGTTTTAACGCCATACGGCCGTAAGCACAAAGACTTCAGTATTTCTAAAATCTTCACAATGTTTATCAATACCTTCGACAATTTTTCCCGCTTTTTCTAACTGATATTTAATATCAATGGTTATCTAAGGTCCTGAGAAATAATTACTAGGCATGCATATATATATATATATATATATATATATATATATATATATATATATATATACACACACACACACACACACACACACACACACACACACACACACACACACACACACACACACACACACACACACACACTTCGACGTGTTGCAATGCTTAGCTAGCTTGCCTCACCAGATCTATTACGACTGAGTGGTAAGTTCGGTACTGGTTGCGCCACAGATTAGGCCTTGTGCCACGTCTAAGCTACACTTATAAAATCAACATTAGGCACTTTCACGTGGTGCCATGACTATCAGGTTTATACTTCTAGATCAGTTACGACTGAGTAGTGAGTTCGATCCTCACTTATTCCATATCTACGCTACGCTTAAACAGCATCTTAAGTGGCATTTTGCAATGGTGTAATTGTTTAAGAAACTGCTTTCAGCTCAGTGCACTGCTCCAGTGTTATCCTCTACCTTTACAAGAGCTAGATCAGGCCTAAAATGGAGTACCGTTGTCATATTTGGGCGAGAGCTGCCCAGACCTCATTCTCCAGCGTTGGTCGTGTCCAAAAGATTCTCCGAGTCCTTCCGGGTGACGAATTATTTTGCATCTTTCAACCTCACCCCGTTCAGGTGGGAACTGGTAAAGCTCTCGCTGCTCTGCCGCTACTTACAGAGAAAGTGCTTGGACAGTCTACATTCCCTGGTCCCTCAAAGTTATACTTTGACGGCAAGAACACGCCATACAACTTACAAATTAGCACCGCCACACATTCCATCGGTGAGAAGTAAGTTCCACTCGAACAGCTTCTTCCTTTGAACCACTGCCCTAGAGGAGCGACTCCCAAGAGGATGTTTCCCCGATCACTACATTCTTAACCTGTTCAAGAGTAGATTTAACCGTTATCTTCCACTCTTATATTACTATACTTTCTAATAAAAGTGAGGGTTTACAAAATATGTCGACATTTTAACTCGAGTTGCCCCGGACTTTGTAACGGGAGAAACTTACTGTTAAAAATTTTTTTCTCACTTTTGAATTCGATCTTCACTGGGTGCACCATAATGGGGGCCTCGTATCAAAATTAACCTAACCTTAGCAAATACCAAGGATGGATCTTTGTACTGTGATGTTTAACGAGCTAATTTAATTGACAATTACTATCGAGTTATATCCTCATTGGGAGCCCCCTATTGTTGCAAAATTAAGTTTTAGAGTGTAGAAAACAGGGTTCTTTCATGTTGGATAACGTCGTTGTAAGCCGTTACTACTGAGTTGTGAGGTAGAGCCTCACTAGTTTACTTTATGTTAACACTAAAATTACCTTGGTAAAACAAAAAAAAACTTCAATACGAGCCCAAGTAACTTTAGTTACTGAGTGTTACAATATATAATAATAAAAACAAAACACGATTAATGAGAGAGAACAGTCAAAGATCAGAAATTAAGAAAACAGGAGATAACGATAGACATTTTATTTAAATTTTTAAAGATCAAAGTTAACTGGGAATCAAGAAGACGGAGGAGAGATCCACAACCGACAAGTGTTGTTAGTATATAACTTACAGTTACACTCTAGCCAGTTCAATTGTATAACTGATGAGAGCTTGCTGACAATCTAGTACTCTGCTTAAATTTCTAAAGTTTACGTAGAGGAAGTTCATCAGATGAATTACCTTGAACGTATTTATAGAAAAGGCACAGGGAATTTATGCTATATGCGTTTATATTTAGCCACTTCTACTGTAAAATGATGAAACCTTACCGCAATCTAGTAGCGTAGCTCATTTTCGTTTCCTAGAATCTTGGTACCTAGAATCCAGGTACCATAGAAGAAATCTCATCAGAACAATTGCCATTAAAATGTATATAAGCACAGGAAAATTACGTTACGACTGTGGGAAAGTGATGCCAGGTCAGGACGAATACCATTACATATTCTTCTTTCGATTTTATCAAGAATTTCTAAATATATGGGACGAGTACAAAATCTAATGTGCCAGCAATATTCATAGCTGTTATTATAACGACTTTTTTCTTAGCGCAAAATTTAAAATTATTATTTTGTTTTCCTGTGTTGCAGTTCTTTTCTCTGGAGGTTTCAAATTTCATATTTCATTCGGAGTAAACTCTAAATCTTATTACAGTAGTTTAGAGAAATATATATATATTCGTAGGTGTTTACGCTGTTTGGGTTAATTTGACCCAAAAGTGGTTTTAGCTGAGAACTCAGTGGAGAACCAATTCGTCAGATTAAAAATAGTCTTTGAGATAACCTTATTAATTATTAGTCAAAGATACGCGACTAAACCAATTTCACAAATACGCATTTCTAAAAATGTGTCTAGGACGTAGGTAATCATGACTCTCTACAACTTCCTATCCTTTGGTGCATTAAGCAATGTGTGTTTTGTAATTGTCCTTCATATACACAAGCTCGTTATCAAGGTGTATACGTCCTTTCTCTCTGATCTTATTGCTTTCAATATAACCTGTGAGTGTTATTTTCTGAAAGGTTTCAACTGTCTTTTCTTATTGTAAGCGTCCTTTTCGTTCCATTTTTCACATGTTCACATTTTCACATGTTCCCTGTTCACATGTCCCGTCCACAGTATTCTCAGCGTCCTTTTGTTGAACCACATCTCTATTAATTCAAGGGTCCTCTTCATCTGTGAGAAAAAATATTCTATATGGCATTCGCTGCCATATAGAAGGTTTGATTTTACATAGCAATCCAGCACTCCGATGACATATTGCAATGGTAAAATATTCCATCCCATAGCGAAATAAAATTAAAATTGGACAAAATTCGTTTGCGACAAAACAGCTTCGAGAATTTCATATTCACAGGACATATTGAAGGAAAGACGAAAAGAAAAACAAACAAAAACAAAGAGCAATCGACCTAAAGAGCTTATATAAATGGACATCTGGATAGGGATTGGAAAGGATGTTAAGGAGACTCTGAGATAAAAATGATAAGAAGTTGTGGAGAGCCATGATCGCTCACGTTTTGTAGTGTACGCCATATACAGGAAAATGATAGGAAGATTCTTGCAGTAAAAGCTGTGGTAGGTTCTATTCCCAGTTGGTGCCCTGTTAACCCGACATTGTATCAGAATTAAACTAGTCACTAAATGATTTATAACGTATATGATTCATACCAACTGCGAGAAAAGCAACGAGACTGGACACGAGACCTTGTGTCTGACTTAATAAATATCAACTCCCGAAGCGATGATGAACATGGTAGATTCTCACCCAATTATATGCATAATAAGTGCACTACAATACTGACCTTGTATCAGACACGGGCAAGCTGATATTTATGCTCTTAAAGTTGCAGTGTTCCCAGGTCAAATGCTAACAGAGTTTGAGCCAAAAAAATATTTCATAGTTTCAAGCCGAGAACACATAAAAAGAAAAGGAAGATTTTTTTTTATTACGTTAAGGCTTATTTTCAGGCGATGGTAGAAGGCAATGAATAGTAATTCTTCGTTATTCAGCCATAAAAGTATTGTAGACTGTAATCCATATTATAAAGAAAGATGGTTTAGGATTCTGACCAGAGCAGATAGGAAGGCCTGCGCACGGACGGATGGATTCGCGAAGAAGCGTATCTGAATAAAACAGACAGAGACAATAAAAGCGTCTGACAGACAAAGATAATGGTGGATGCTTTCCTCTCCACCGACGCATCGAGATGAAAGATAAGGAAAGGAACAGATAGGAATCATACGATTTGAGCAATCCTTCTATATTCCTTTCCATTCTCCTTCCAATAATTGCATTATCAGTTCCTTAGAAATCCTCAGATAGTGATTGAAGAAATAACACAGCGAGCAAACGGGCAAAATACAATACCGGCTCTTTACGCATGCGTACGGACATCGATGTCCGTGTGCACTTACTGCGAGCTTATTAATGGAAACTAAAAAGCAGAATAAAGAAATAGCATAGTCTATCTTGTGGCTAAAGTAGTTAGTAATACTTACCGGTGCCTGTAGTCGGGGTTTGAGCCCACGAAAAAGAATTTCCGACGATTGTTTCCATGGCAAGAAGGATAAATTAATTTGTGAAATTGACGGAAAAAAACTCTTATTTTCTATTTCATCTTGTGTAATATTAAGCTAAACATCATCTTTTTTTTTGCATGACCGCTTCTGGACGTTCGTAATCATGACCTTCCATAACTTCCTATTATTCGTAGCTTTAAACAACATTTGTACCCTTAATTTCCCTTATATTTCCTGTTCTGCTTTCCATATTCTACTGGTTAAATAAGTTCCTCAATGTTTCCCTTTACCATTTTTGCCTTCAAGATGTTTTGTGAGTGTCAAATTCTTTTCTCATTAGGGATTCTATAAATATCAACTGTCTTTTTTATTCTAATTAAAAGTAATATCGTTAACCACATGTTCTGTCAATGATATTCTCAGCTTCCTTTTGTAGAACCATTGTTCTATTACTTTTCGTCATCTTTTCATCTGGGTCTTATAATAAATAGTAGTTTAACAACCTTTTGTTTGTTTCTAACAAGATTTCCATGATTCTTAGTACTGTTTAGTTTCTTCTTGTGATCAAGAATATTTCCCTACAAGTTTGGACTCGGCCGTCGGACGAAAGATATAAAAATATTCCTACATCAAGAGGAGTATCAGGAGGAGCAGCATCAATAGTAGCCTTTACTAAAAACTGTTAGTGATTCACAGTTAAACATTCTCTTCCCTAGTTTCTATTCTACATCTATGTTTCCCTGTATCAAAAGATAATAAACTTGTTAAACCAATTCCTGTTTTCTACTGTCGTTTTTGATAACTCAGTTGCAGCATTTCTGGAATGCACCTTTTGCTATTCCAATGCTTTTTCGGATTTCGGTGCCACATTTTCCGTTCTCTGTTGAATAGTTTTTTTAATCATTGAAAGATATGAGAACAATTTTTAAACTATTAATGACAGAGAACAATAAAAGTAGAGAAAGTAAGAAAACAGAAGATAACGATTAACACTGCATTTAAATTTAAAGCTGGAAGAGAGTTCCACAGGCTAGAAGTACGATAGTAGAAAGTATTAACATAAAATGCACGCTTACATGTAGCCACTTCTACTGTAAAACGATGGTACCTTAACGCAATCTATTAGTACGCGTAAATTCCTGAAGTCTATGATTATTCTGTAAGCGTAGCTTCGAGGTGGCACAAGCCGAAAGTATGGGGTACCTAGTGAGGATCGAACTCACTTTTCAGTCGTAACTGATCTAGCGAAACAAGCTTGCTAACTATTACACCACATGGGGTGCCCAAAATTCCTAAAGTCTATGTACCATAAAAGAAAACTCATCAGAACAATTGTCATGAAAATGTTTATAGGCACAGGGAAATTAGGTTACAACTGAGGGAAAGTCAATGAAACCGAGATGCCAGGTCAGGATGAATATCATTGCAGATTCTTCTTTGGAATTTATCAAGAATCTCTAAACATATAGCAGGAACACCAGACCGAACGTGGTAGCGATATGAAAAGCATGGATCAATGCTAAAGCTATAAATAGGCAGGATCAATTCTGACGACATTCATTGCCTAACCACAGAATCTACGCAACAGATTAACATTCATCAAATAAATGCCTGTATTTTGATTGAAATTGTTACATATTTTCTAAAGTTCAGTGTTTGAACACACATATGATAATCTATTCATCGTTGAAACACCATTTCCCGTACGATCACCGATGGAAGACCCCTTAGGAGTACCAGGTACTGTAAAGTTGGATGTGCGGATGATGCAATGGATAATGGCTTGGAATTTGTAATCAGAGAGCCTAATTCCAATTTGTGTCCGTTATATTTCCTTACCCTTGGGAAAGGTATGAATCCACCTTTTCTCCCCCAGTGGTAGGTTAATTAGTAACATTTGTATCACTAATCCCATTATTCTCTTAAAATATTAAAATATTTTCTTGTTTTAAATAATCTGTAAACTGTGATCAGCCCGAGAAAACTAATAATTTTTAAGGTCGTAACGAAATATGTTATCAGTTTTTTTTTATGTCACGGATAAACTTGGATGAATATAAAGTTTTACTGGACATAAAGGTTCCAATAAATTTTCTATTTGTATTAAGCATTAAAATGATGTGCCAAGATTTATTGATTATCAATCGAACAGGTACAATAATTTAAATATCTGGGAAATGTTTTCGAAAGGCCCGGATAGTGCAACAATGAAATCCGAAGGCGCATTTGGATAGCGAAAGATGCCTTCCAAAAGCTAAGCAAAATATTAGGAAATAGAAACTATTCTTTAGAAAAAAAAGAAAATAGGATTGAACTGTTATGTATCCTATAGTTATTTTCTAAGCGTAACTTAGATGTGGCACAAGGCCGAACATATATGGCACCTAGTGAGGATCGAACTCACTTTTCAGTCGTATCTGGTCTAGCGAGACAAACTTGCTAACCATTACACCATGCCGAGGTGCCTTATATCAGTCCTCCTATATGGCATTGGGATGATGGAAAATCTCCTCATGAATAAACCTGATGCAACAGAAATGTTGTTCAACAGAAGGTTGCTGAGTGGGCAACGACGAAGATTTAGAGAAAATGGAAACAAAAATGCAATTACAATAAACACCCTGAAGAAACATTTAAAATTTCTAGGAGACATAGTGAGGAAAGAGGGCTTCGAAAATTTGATACTCACAGGGCAGATTGAAGGTAAGAGGGTCAGATGAAAAAAAAAATTACCTAGCGAGTTTGAGCAAATGGGTAGCAGAACAAGGTTTAGGCGAAATAACAAAAAGGCCAAATTTATTAAGCGTGTAGCAGGAAACAAGGAAGAGCCATGGTCATCAATGTCCTGAAGAAACATGGCATATAAAAGAAAAAAGTAGAATATAATAATTTAATATATATATATATATATATATATATATATATATATATATATATATATATATTCACACGTGAAAACAATCATTTCTTTCCAGCCTTGCTATAGTTCGAAATCGTTTGCATGTCCTTGAGAGGCATGACATATTTTATATACACATATATACATACGTCGCATGGCAAATGTCGTGACAAACTCCATTCTTCATTTCCACCTGCTTTTCTTTATACCTCCCCGCTATGCTACATCCTTGGAATCGAGCCACTTTGAGGCCCACAGTATTTCATTTGTAAGGAAGAAGTTTTCTTTAGACAGTTTTTTTTTCAAGAACTGCTATTGTATGAAAGTGACTGCAAGGTAGTTGCTTCCCGGAATTTTACAATCTTAACCTCTTCAAGCCAAATGTCAATCGTTACTTATTTCCCATATACAGTAAAAGTGAATCCTTTCTCATACATTCATATCATATACCGCATTAAGTAACACTCCATACAGGGTCGCTCTTAAGCACTTATTCGGTTAATATTGGTAATAAAATATGCTTTTGTATTATCAGTTATGTGCCATGTGTGATAAACGCTTAGGCGATTATTTCGATACATGACTGACGAGGCAGAATTTTTTTTCCCTCAGTATATGGCCATTTTATTCTGCGGTAGATCAGTTGCCTTCCAAGGCTATAGAACCCGGTCTGTCCTGCTATTTAACCAAAGCTGGGGGGAGAAGAAGACGATTCATACCTTTCCCAAGCCAATGTAATGGATTCGACTGGAATCAATCCGAGCCGCTATCCATTACCCCACCGTGCCTCCCGGTGGAGGCATGGTGGAGTAATGGATAGCGGCTCGGATTTTGTATTATGCATGCCATGAATTCAAACTATTTGTTATTTAACAATTTTATTCTAAGCAAGGCAATAAAGCCACTAAGACGCAAGGGATTGCTGAGTGTGAAAGAATGCAAAAAAAAAAGATAACATTACTAACGATAAAGAACAATAAAAGAACTGGAATTACGAAGACAGGAGATAACGATTAACATTGCATTTAAATTTTTAAAAATTAATGCTGACTGGAAAGCAAAACGCCGGAAGAGATTTCCAAAAACGAGAAGTGCGAGAGAAGAAACTGTTAGCATAGAACTTGCGGTTACATTGAGCGGTTTCAACTGTAAAATGATGCTACCAATCTAGTACTGCGCTTAAATTAATAAAATCGTTGTGTCAAAGAGGAAAGCTCATCAGAGCAATTACCCTAAAAATATTTATACAAATGATACTCGAAATATACGTTACAACGGTTGGAAGGTAGCTGACGCCGAGATACCAGGTCAGGACTGATAACTTTGCAAATTGTTCTTCCGATTTTACCAATTTCTCTAAATACATATCAAAAGCACCAGACCATTATCCCAGGAAGAAACGCTTTTTTTGGCAGACAGGTCTTTCTATATATAGCTTTTTTTGTGCTACTTTAACAAATAATGTTTCTATGGCGCCAATGAGTAGATAGCTGTCGTATTAACATACTCAAGTCCGTGTAGTAAAATAACAGTAAATTATATTTTTGAAGCTCTGTACTTTTCGAAAACATTTACTCAGTTGTTGTGCGACATGGTCATCAGTGCATAAGTTTCTTGTATGCATATCTGTTGCTGCCATTAACGGTCGAAAGGTTCTGAATAAAAGAAAAAAGATACTGCTGAATTGCCTGAGAAAGCAAATGCGACTCAATCCGTTCACTAGCGACCATGACGTGCGCATTGAACCCACCGATTTTGTCTGCCGCAGCTGTAACAAGGAGATCGATAAAAAAGGAAGACAGGTTAACCATTCAGAAATCTATTTGTATTTCCCGTAGCAGGTGCCTCCGCATTTAATCATGCAAATTGAACCAATCGTTGAACTCACAGATAATATTGATTGATAAGAGCGATTTGAAAGTTTAGGATTGGCACTGATAAGACAGACATAAACGAAAATGGAAAGTCAGTGCCATTTAGAATTTATTCTCTTCATATTCTTTGATTTCTCTTTCTTATTTATATATTTATTTTTACTGTACATATCTCTTCGCCCTCTACTGAAAAAAATACCGTCTCCTTACCAGATCTAAGGCTTTAATATTCGCGGTGTGTAAATGTTCTTTTGGGGGAATGGATTGACAGAAGAAATTTGATTACATGGCCGCTAAATGTCTGGCTGTTAACGGGATTTCTTACGCTTCTAGGGCTTAGAAATATGAATATTATCTACATTTTAAATTTAATTACGCCTTTTGCCTTATACAAATGAAATATTTATCAAGACCCTTTATTTAACAAATTGAAATAGAAAAAGGAAAACTTTGTAAGAAACCAATATAAGAATGTACAAACGCTTTTAACAACAATAAATAATAATAAAAATAGAAGAATTATAACAAAATCCGGTAATAAAAGTTATGTGACCTATAGAAGACCCACTCTTACTATAGATCTTGTCTGTTCATTGAAGGATGAACTATAATAATACAAGAGACCAATTATGACAACAGGACACGAAATATCTGTCTATATCTCTTGAGATGAGTTATTATGATTACTTGCATTATTTACATTATTCGGATTGTTATACTCCTCTTCATTGCCATATTCACAACGTTTTGACCGTTGTACACTCCGACCTTCTCCAGGTGAGTGGAATTTCGAAATGAACCCTTTATTTCGTCCACCGGTGCAGACTGTTCCAGTTCATCCGGAAAAGGCATGGCACGTGGAACTAGAACAATCTACCTCGGTGGACGAAATAAAGGGTTCGATACGGACTTCCAATCACCCGAAAAAGGCCGGAGCGTACATCGACCGAAAAGTTGCGAGTATGGCAATGAAGTTTAGGTTGAGAGTCCGAATAATGTAAATAATGCAAGGACATCAAATGTGGATAGAAATCGCTCACTTAGAAGTAATGGCCTACCTGGTCTTAACTAGTTGGCTCAATCGAAACGCTCTATTGCGAGTCCGCCAATGCAGAAAACCCAATAAGGATAGAAATTTCTCACTCAATAGTAATAATCAACCAGGCTATCTCCTTAACCTTCAGCACATGCCGAAACGCCCTGTTTCCTGCGCTTAGTTTGGTGCAAGGTCATAAGTAAGGGGCACCCAGTTAGAGTCGAAAATCTTTAGCAATTTTCAACAAGACTAGTTCACTAAACATTACAAGATTCTGAGGCGCTCATGGATTACTAGCCGTTATCTGAAATTTAAACATTTTCTCCGAGAAAGAAAAAAGTCCCAGAAGTTGTAAAGGAGGAAGTAGAGACTGGGGTTATTTGATTTGTTGACCAATCTTTGTCCACTAGACGTTTTTTCATTCTTATCTGACGTTATTTTCCGTTAGTTTTCAGTCGTTCCTCTTTATGGTATAATTCAATCATTTCACGTAAATACTTTCCTCTTTCTAAAAAAAAAAATATCGATAATTTTTTTTCACTACCATACTTGAAAGGATTGCATTACAATTACTACGACTGTATCCTCTGAAGAGGAAAATGTTCTTCCCCAGGTAATTTCATTGGACATTGTTAGATAACTATGTTAGCTGTATACAAGAGAATTGTCTAACTCATTGCAATTATTGTCCTGGCAAAAGATTACATTGTTGCTTAATGCGTAAATCTTGTCATAACTTACCTGGTTAATAGCTTTGGTTACTGTCAATAATGGCTTTGGCATTGGCGAATCAAATAAATCCAGTGAAGTTCTTTATGGTATATGGTTTAAAAAATCTGAGAAATATATTTATGCTTTAGAGGTAAATAGATATTAGCGTATTTAGATTATCGGACAAAGAAAAGGCGCCAACTTAAATTGACAGTTTAATTCGAATTAAGTGAATGGCGGTCGATCAATGCCTGAAGGTCATTGATTTGTGATGACATATTTAAAGCATACAGAATTTCGGAACCACCAAACTACCAAAATGAAAATGGATGTGTATGGAGTCTTATCCAGTTATTTGCGAGGTAGATTAAGGTCTTATCAATCCTGATTGAGTCACTCTGGGAAGGAGATGGTTTTGAAAGACTCAAATGATGATTCTCGTTTGTAGAAAACATCTCTGTAGACATAATCTACGCATCGCAATGGCGTATTTTGCGAACAGTTTAGAGGTAAGATACAAAATACATCATATGCTCTGTTTAAACGAAATACAAAAAGCGAGAGATGAAACTGGTGTCATTTGCCTCAAGGTCCTTGATAAAATCCAAAGACGGATATGCAATGTAATTGGCCCTAATCTGTCATCTCGTCTGCAGCCACTCTCTCACAGACGTGCCGTCACCCCCCTCTGTCTTTTTTACAAACACTTTCACGGTAACTGCTCCGATGAGCTGCCTTCGCTGGTTCCCAGGCTTCATGAATTTAAGTGTTCTAATAGGCTGGCATCTCGCTCACACCCTTTCACTGTTGAAACTGTTAAATGTAGCCGTCTCTTCTACTCCAATAGCTTCATGTCTTGCACTTCTCGCCTGTGGAACTCCCTCCCCTTTTCCTGTTTCCTTGGTAGCTATAATCTCCAACTATTCAAATGTAACGTCAATCGACGTCTCCAGACGCCCTGATGTATCCCCTAACCTTCTCTTCATCCTTTCTTCTATTACTCCTATTTGCTCTCGCTCCAACTCTTTGTAACCGCTTGCGTGCTAGTGGCTTCCCGCCTTACTGGGAGTTAAATGCTTAAAAAAGAAACATCGAACTTATTGTTTTATCTAACCATTTCAGCAGTAAATTGATGAGACCTTGCCGCCAATCGATTAGTGCGCTTTAATTAATAAAATCGGGCTACCAAATAGGAGAGCTCATCAGAATAATTACCATGAAATATATATAGAAAAGGCACAGGAAGCTACGTTACGGCGGTAGGAAACTGACTGACACCGAGATGCCAGGTCAGGATCGATAACATTGCAGATAATTTTGTGTATTTTATCAAGAATCCTTAAATTCATAGCAAAAACAGCCGACCAGATATCACAGCAATATTTAATACATGGACGGAAGGTAGACTTGTAAATATATAAGATAGTTTAAAGCGATAGAGGGAGGTCTTTTATTTGATGTTGTGGTAGCTGGTAGACCCAGATGTCGGAGACTACTCTTAATTTTACCTAAACTAATTCCATAATAATGTAATATTTTATACAAATAGCGGAATCTGCTTTATTTGAAATTGTAGCATGTTGCTGGTTAATGTTTTCGAAGATGTCGTCACCTATCTGTCACCTATCTGTACGTAGAGTAAATCAATATTACTTTAATGTCAAATGTTTATATTCCCTAAGAAAATATTCCTACGTTTATTTGACTGTTCTCAGAAGAAAGTTTTCCACGATTAAATATAGTTTTACCAGGTTTAATATTTTTCACTTGACTTTAGTGACAGACACGAATTATTGAAATATTATTCGTAGCTTAAATGGTAACTGCTGAATAAACTTTCAAAGAATGTAGAAATTCTGAACCCTATATTTGGTACTTATATGTTTACAAGGGAATCCTTAAATGAGTACTAAAGCGTCTTGTTCCAGTATAAGCATTGTGAAAAATGAGGGTGTAATAACATTATGGAAAATGAAGGTCTAATAACATTGCGTAATAATAAAGGTGTAGTAACATTGTGTAAAATGAAGGTCTAATAACATTGCGTAATAATAAAGGTGTAATAACATTGTGTAAAATGAAGGTGTAATAACATTGTGTAAAAATTTTACACAATGGTATTAGACCTTCATTTTACAATAAAATGAATGTTTAATAACATTGCGTAATATTGACGTTGTATTAGATTGTGCAAAATGTAGGTGTAATAACATTTTGTAATAATGAAGTTTTAGTAACATTGTATAAAATGAAGGTGTAATAACACTGTACCTGACTAGTTTTTCTTTCATTTTAATCTTAGTTTCTTTTCATAGTAACTTCTCAAGTCGTCAGTCTCGGGCCATCAATAAATAAACTGAAAGAAAGAATAAACAATCAGTGAATATCGAAAACAGTTTCTTTTTCCTGTGTCAGCTGCCTTATCTTTGGAACTATAAGGGGGTGTTACATTTGGAAAAATATACAACAAATATTCAAGAGAATATGACACACATTGTATGTATGGAGTGATCAGTGTAATAATATATGAGTAGAACTAAAAGTCTTGTCACTGACATGAAAGAAAATGAGTATCACAACACAAGTAAATCATTTTTATACCGACTTTTCTAAGTTGGCCATATAAAAGCATGAAAATGAGGGACTGAGAGAGATGTCCGTGACCTCCACAAAAAGGTCAAGCAATAATAAACCCCGACATGTTTCTTTTAATCAGAAGAATCACAGAATTAATATTTTCTTCGGAATTAAAACACCCGCGAATCATTTGTGATTAAGATTGATCGATGTTTGCACGCAAGAAAGAAAATCGGCGAAATTACCAGGATTTACGGAAACGGTGAACACAAGTCACATCAAAATCGAAAACGACTTTATTGTCTACTTCGTAGCAGCGCCGTCTGTCTGTTTATAAATATTATCTAGGTCGTCGTAGAAAGCGACATGTGTTGTGGACGCTAATAAGGGTTTTTATTTTTAATATTGTGGGGTTAATTCTCACCGATGGCAGCGAAGAATGGTGTTAAATGTTATATAAAATAATGTCGATTATTTCATGGACTGAGAATTCGTCCTGAGTTTTGCTGGAGTGAAGCATTTATAAAGATTCTTTCCCATATAAATCGGCTAATAACCACGAATATCGTTGCAACTTCAGACAATTACCGGCGGATATTATCCAGGCTATCGATAGCGAATGATAAAATCCACAAATCAGGAAATTCATTCCACATTATTAAACCACAAGTTCATACACCCATATGTCAAGTATCATAAACTTTAAATCAATTAATCATAGAGTACTTATCTACCATATAAAGCATCAGTTCTACGAACGAATCTTTACAATTTTAACCCATGTTTTGGAGAAAAAAATTCCTTCTTAACTTTATCAATGTCATTATGGCGAACTGAATTCAAAAATGAATTTAAACACGGCTGCCTGCTACATTTTCCCATTTTCTTAATCATTTGTCCGTTAAAGATCCCAAATTAAAATTGCAGTTTGATAAACTTCTTTTTTTCGGTGATGCTATAAAACTTATAGCAATCTATCTTTATCAAAATGGATGAGGAGCGATTGAGGTCAGAAATATGTCATCGAATTTTATCATATCTGACGGAGACCAATTTCCCATATTTCACTTTCAGTGATTTTACTGATATATGAAAAATGTGTTTGAATTCCTTGTACAAGAAAAATCCTTTAGCAGCGAAAGAAGATTCAATGGTTGATTTTTCTTCTTCTTTAAACCGTGTCTGTTATGTAATAGCGAACAGAAAGAATATCAGTTAAGGCTGTCAATCAATATTCGCTGGTTGCCTTCAAAGACAAGCTGGCTTAAGAAGAAGGTTTACGGGATCCTAAGTCAAGTCACTTCTCATAATTATTGGAGTGGACAAACAAGGATTATTCTAAAATGTTTTTGGTCGGGAAATGCTATTCCGACGCTTGCCATTCTCATTCCTCAAAACTTCTCTCCTCTCGCCAATTAAAAGAATTTATACAATTTCGAACTGAAGAAGATTGTGTCACCAATACGCTTTTAATAAATTTCCTGCCCTTTGTCCAAATTGAATGAAGCTATTTTTCCATCTTTATAGACTTTATACCCATTACCCGTTGAAAATCTCATGATTCAAATTAATTTATGTAAATCAAATATATTAATTTAGTAATTACTTTCGTATATTTTAGTTTGTAAGAGTTGATTTTTAAGTGGCACCTTGTCAACAACCAAACTTTTCAATATTAAAGGATCTGCTTTAAACTAAAAACAAATCAAATTTCAATACAACAAAACTTTAAAAGTTTTTAAATTAAAAGAATTTTGAAAATTATTTTAATTATTTAAAGAATAGAAACACAACAAATATATTTTTCAAATTTTGATTTTGAATTTGTATATATTATTTGATTTTTAATTTTCTTTTGTAGTAATTCATGTACAATATTAAAAGTATGGCGATATCAGTCATCCTATATGGTAGTGATGTGCTTCTAAAGTAGGATGCTGAGACGTCCATTGGACAGAGCATGGGAGCAGTGAGGAAGTTTACAAGAAGAGGGAAACAAACAGGAGAGCTATACTGAGAATCCGTAACAAACAGATGAATTTATTTTAAGAACCCACAATCAGGCTTTGAACAATTTGGCGCTCACATGGCACCAGTCCGTTTTGTGCCATGTGTGATACACGCTTAGGCGATCATGTATCTTTCGATACAGGACTGACGAGGCAGATTCTTCCCACAGTAGGTTGCCATTCTTTTCTGCGGTAGACCAGTTTCCATCCAAGGCTTTAGAAAACAGCCTGTTCTGCTATTTACCCATAGCTAGGGGGAGAAGAAGAGGATTTATACCTTTCTCAATAGTATTAGCACGCAAGTGAATGTAATGGATTCGACTGGAATTCGAACTCGGCTCACCGATTTTCAATCCGAGCCGCTATTCATAACTCTACAGTGCCTCCTCCACAAGAAATTGGTCTATACCAAAATATATAATACCTACAAAAGATTATCTACAAACTATAATGTGTCCCTAAAGTCTAACCACAGGCAAAAATGCATATTTCAAGATATGAAATTTTCAACATTTTATTGAATTGGAATATTAACAAATAACATCTTCAAATGATTTCGATCATTTGGATGCAAAAGTTGGTGCGATTTGCAAGATTAACGTAAACTTGATGAAATAATTCCATATTGCCAATTTTAGCACATTCACTTTTTATGCATTCAATCAAGTGTGTTGCATCTGTGATATTCATTGAGTACACCTTCTCCTTTGGTATACCCAGAAAAAGATGTCAATTCTTTCTTCTTTCGACGAAACCATGTTTATATGTGGCGGCAAAAAAAAATAGTTAATCAGATTTTTAAACTTTAGGGACACCCTGTACATATCTATAAGACATACGGTTACCGTGACATTATCAAATTATGTACAAAATATCTCGGGTTGAAGGTATAACATTTCATTCAAAGTATACATAGAGGAAGCCATAAACGGTGCATAAAATATTTAGATTTTGGCATTAAATATCCCATATAGATTAATATAACGCTAAACAAAATCAACCAAATTATACTAAAATCGATTTTTCTTTTTTTGCAAAAACATCACTTTTATTTTTACAACGGCAAATTATTTTATTCCTAGGAACTTTAATGTTATCATATATATATATATATATATATATATATATATATATGAGGATTACTGAATGAGTAATAACCAAAACGGAGGTTGGAAAGGAAATGGTAATCTTTGTAGCATCAACAAATACAATACTCGCCAGTGGCGTAAAGTAGGTAAACCACTGCAAGTAGTGAATTACTTAGACAGCATATCACCCCAACTTACAATAGTGTTCAACGTATTTATGACGATTGGTGGACATATTCATTAGTGTTTGTGGGTACAGTATAGATATATATGTATGTTTATATATATATATATATATATATATATATATATATATATATATATATATATAAGTTGCGAAAAATTTGGTAATCCGTATAGGTAGTCCCAAGGAGGATGAAATCCTGAGAGCTCAATGTAAATTCAGAGCTAATAATTTAAAGAAAAACAGACCACTTTAAGACTCCATGTAATAATTTATTTCACCATATCCCTTTTAAGGGAAGCTGGATCATCAGACTACCCTTCCAAAAGGTGAAAAGAAAAATGAAATGAACATTTACAATTTTAACGGGTAGTATTAAGTCTATGTAATTTAACAGATAGGGTAGTGAGGAGTGGTTTGACAGACATGATCGAGATTAGTGAGGGTTTGTTTTAATATTTATCATATTTAGTATTAGGGGAGGAGGGACCAGACATTGATCTATTTAATCGGTTAACTTAACGGATATATATATATATATATATATATATATATATATATATATATATATATATATGAGATAAGCATATATAGTTTTATATATCAAGAGCAATATTGGGGAAAATGTATGACAAAGTTGGAAAAGTTTTTTGCGTGACGCGTTCTGTGATACATTTCTCTCCCCCATACACACACAGACACACATACACACACACACTCAGATACATATATATATATATATTTATATATATGTTTTCATAAGAGGATATTCAGTATTGAAGTCAAAACCCAGTGAAGAAAGTCAGTTTCATGCTTGAACGCAATCTTCATAGCCCGTTCAGACATAAAACAGACGGTCGATGCTTGGTGTTGAACTCACTGTCTTATTTTATATTTACATTTACTCTATCACTGATATAGCGTACGTTCTGTCGCTTTTGGTCCATAAATATAGCATATCTTTAAATAAATTCAAAATGGCTAAAGAAGTGTCCAAAAACGCTTGGGACAGCAGACACTACAGACAATTTTGACCCCCACTTACCCCATCGAATGGAAAATGTAAGAAAATTAGAAAAACGAAATAAAAAAATATCATCAAATTTTTCTTGTCTTTTGATATTCAACGAAAACTGATTGAACGAAAGGGAGCAACATTTCTACTACCTCTCTCCCATCCCACATATATATATATATATATATATTAATAAATAAGTGTTAGCTAACACCCTATACTGCATTTATATTAACAGAAATGTAACGAATTAAACAACGACAAGAGAACAATTAAGTTCAAGGCAAACTATTTATTAATAATGAATAGATTATATTTATATGCAATAACAAGTACAATATTTGTTGAGTGTACTATTTTAAATTGTTCAAATGCTTTTGTGTTTGATGATTTGAATATCAATAATATTTTGCATAAAAAGGTTTTATTTTATTATGCTCAAGAATAAGAAAGCATATTTCAGTATTTAGGTAATTATGGTGAATTTAAAACAATTTATTTTTGCAAATATTTTGTGTAAATTTCAAAAGACTTACTAAGAGTTTAAAAGGGTTATCTTTCTTTGATCACATATTTTATATTTAGTTTGGTTGTGTATTCAAGTTGTAAGTTTGTTTAAAATAATATATATTGCACACTGAGTATTATGTTAAAAATAGGTTTTTAACGTGAAATCTGAATACTGAAATATTGACACGCGTGAACTGAGGTCGGAAGGAAAATTCCCCTCCTCACTGAAAAGGAATGATTTAAGTATCGTTTAAAAAAGAAAAGTTCGTCACCTGATAGGCTCACAAAGACTTGGCGGGGCTGACTTTTCATTCAGTACAGACGTAGGTGAAAACATGTTATCTCTTATTTTTCACATTTAAAAATCAATCAGAACACATCATACTGAATGTAAGATTTTGAATCCTATATATATATATATATATATGTATATATATATATATATATAACTTGGGCAACATTTCATTATTTAAGCATATATTCGTAGATATAACAGACATAATAACTATTATGTTTGTCCCTGAGCCATACTAAAATCGGTACACTTGCTTTAATTTCTGATGAAATATATTTTCACCCGAAATTAAACCATATATACGGAGATTAGAACGGCTCATGATAACATTCATTGTCTGTTATATTTAACAATATATATATATATATATATATATATATATATATATATATATATATATATATATATATATATATATATATTCTCAAACGCCATTAACTGGCCTATTAAATCTATACACACACACAAATATATATATATATACATATTTATATATATATATATATATATATATATTTGTGTGTGTATAGATTTATATATATATATATATATATTTTTTTTGTGTGTGGATATATAGATTTAATAGGCCAGTTAATGACGTTTGAGGAATAAAAAGTCAACAATAAGATTATAACAATATTGGCAATAACTGACGTTCAAAGTATAATAAAATATTAAAAAGAAATGCCTCTATTGGGGATAATACATTCAGAATTTTATATGGTCCGGTTGCAAAATCGCTATTTTTTTTTTACTGAAAGAGGGATTTTCTCTCCGACTTGCTTAATACCCAGGCAGGCACTGCTGATAAAGAAACGCAACCTCTGGTCTTCGGTCTGCTGGGCTTGGCAAGTAAAGTAAAATGATTTATTTGCTATACCGCTGTCCCATTTTACTTGCAGGCTGATGAAATCAGGTGTCGGAACCAAGACCCGATATAAAATATCAACAAAGAAAACAACAAAAATGAAAAGAACAAGAGCTTCCCTCCTTTATGATCAGTTCTTTTCCGACACCCCCAGCGCCATCTTTCTTTTTGAAAAACCGCTCGGCTGCAGATGTGTGCAGGGTGAGATCGAACATGTTGTTCATGGCATCATTCAGTCGGTTTGGAAAGGAACAAATTCAATCAAGCAATAAAGTGAAAGAGAAAGTAAAAGAGAGAGAGCGAGAGAGAGAAAGAAAGAAGCGGAGAATGGAGACTGAAACTTTGAACTGGCAAATCGATGAAACTTCCCGTTCAAGTCTACTTGCTGCGCATGCGCAGTTGTTGATTGGTGCGGATGGAGCTGCCGTACGTCGATGGGAGATGAGGAATGGGAAAATAATGAAGGATATCATAGCAGTAAGAATCGCGGCGAGGGGAAACTCGTGAAGGAAATGAGAAATGGTTGAAAAAGGAAATAAAAATGAAAGCTTTCGAAACAAATAACTTCATTTCTCAGTTCTCTTTCGTCTTTGAAATACCAATCATCTCCCTCACATCGCTTTTTTTTTTATCTTAATTTCTTTCGTTGAATTTATGGCGATCTATCTTTATATATATTTTTTTTATCTAGACCTACCTATTTGAACGTTTTAGCTCGCTAATTTACGATTTCCTAGCACACATGCTTGTGTTTCATATTTTTGGCTTTTACTCTTATAAAAAAAAAGGAACACATTTTTAAGCGCCTATTCATTCAGTGTTACACGGCCCCCTTCTCTAAATCTAAGTCACATTGAAGATTTTGTTTTCATTTTTTAACCTTTAACTAATCTTACCCTCCTTGTCTTTAATTAGCCTAACAGGTATACTATTTTTCACTACAGATTTTCTTTCACCGGCCTATTAATTTATGGTTCAATCTTTGATTATTTTTCTTGACCTCTCCAGTTTATTTTTTACTCTAAAACAGTATTCGCTTTATTTTTTTGTCCTTATATATAAATTGCATTCGTTTGAATATACGTGTAGACATCTATATATAGTCCT
>OZ038488.1:45144034-45146534 GCA_964036315.1 Acanthosepion esculentum
ATATATATTTCCAGAATCATTTCCAACTTATTCAAGATGATATTCGCCCTCTCTTTCCTTTTAACTTTCTGTCCTGGAGTAAGAAGTTGCCTGACAGTTTTCACGTGCGATTTTATTTTCAAGTCTTTTTTCACTTCTCGTTGGACTGTCATAGATGAAACTCCATTCTCAAGTGTCAAACGACTAATGGATTGAGTTGGATCTTTTCTAATTGATCTCTTTAGCTATACGTTAAAATGATGATCTCTCTTCCTGTTGTGACCCCCTGATCAAGTTTTCGTCTTTACTGTTACCATTTTTTAAAAGATATTCACCATACGCCGACTGCACCTCTGTAGAGGGGTAAGACCCCCCCCCAATGAGGCCACCTGTTGGCCGTGGGTGGCGATCCGTAAGGCTCTAGGACGGAATCCTGGTGGTTGAGCAGTCATTGATCCGGCAACAGAGTGGTCAATGGCTTGCAACACACCACTTTGGCCCGTACTTGGTCTTACGGGCGGTCGGATTGGGCCCGATGCGATCAATCGGCGGGTTCTGGCATGCCATAGCACATATATATTTATTTTTCTCCTGACTGTACTATTGAATCTACTTTAGTGGTTTTTGAAACAATGATGTTGCCAGCTATACGTTTTTGAAACAATGATGTTGCTAACGTTATCCTTAAATTACGTTTGCAAAGTATATATATTTAGTAAATATGTGGAAACTGGATCTGGCATTCAATAACCCATAGTGGTTGATATGCCATAAAACCCCAAACAAACGAACAAACAAAATATATTCACCGTCCTCATGATGGTTCTGGAATGGGCTTTTAAGATGGAAGCCAGACTGTGAATTTTGGTACCATTACTGAAGGCCTGAATTAATTTTCCTCTCGCCATTGCTCATTTCGGAAGACATAGTCTAGCTGACACAAAACGATTTTAATGTTCTCCCTTCTAGCTGATGGGTTTTTCAGTGATTCTTACGACAAATGGTTTCAAGATGGCTAAATATCTTATCAGAAAACCTGGAAAAAGAAAATTCAATTAATTTAGTGATTTTTAGATATTAAACAATTTGTGGGATGGATAATTATTGCTGTTACACCCGATACAAAAACACACACACACACACACACACACACACACACACACACACACACACATATATATACATATATATATATATATATATATATATATATATGTATATATATATATATATATATATATATATATATATACACATTTAGGAAAGCACGTGGAGAAAAATAAACTGAAGCAATTTTTAAAATTATGAAGGTAGGATATATATATGTGTGTGTGTGTGTGTGTGTGTGTGTGTGTGTGTGTGTGTGTGTGCGTTAATGCACCTAAACATTTTATTTTAAGACATGTATTAGGAGCGAGTAACCCACTTAGTGAAAATTTTGTAAATAATATGTAAATAAATAAATTTTGTAAATAATTTGTAAATAAATGGCAGAAAGTGGACAAGATGGGGTGATGAAAAAATAAACTTTACTGAGAGGTACAAAAGATAGGAAGTTGTGGAGAGCCATAATAATTCATTCTAAAGGGGCAAGGTACATTGGAAAAGAAAAACAGTACATTCATAAACTTACAAGCATCTTCAGTTTTTCTTCCTCTATGTGCGTATGTAAGTGCATATATATGTTAATTTTATGTGTTAGTAGGTATTTATATCATTATATAATCGTGTGTTAATTGGTGTGTGTATGTATATTAGTAATTAGTAAGTGTTTATAATATATATATATATAAAGAAATAGTAGCTTCAAAACTGCTTTTTTAATCGTCTGAGTTAACACATTTACAGTCTATCACATTTGTTGATGCTAACCTCTAGGAGAGTGAAATTAGTATCAGCAAATGTGTTTTGCACTAACATGAAGTGGAAAGATTATATCGAATCACTTGCTAAGTGTGCGACTAGGAACGTTGGTTCCTTGTGTCGTCCTAAACATTTTTTCTTGACAGAGTCTATTTTACATATTTATAAATCTACCATTTGTTCATGTTTTGAATATTGATGCGACATCTGGTTTTGTGCCTCTCCAAAATAGTTAAAGTTTCTTGATAAAATCCAAAGAAGAATCCGCAATGTTATTGGTCCTGACCTGGTAACTCACCCTCAGTCACATTTCTACAGCCATAATGTTGTTTTTGTGTGCCTTTTCTATAAGTATTTTCATGGTAATTGTTGTGATGAACACTACTCTATGGTACTTTTAAATGTTATTATTTTTATTCACCCACAGACAAATTGTACATATATTGACTACTTAGAACTACATAGAGACTTTGTGGTATTAAGGTGGCTGTGGTAAGAATGGTAAGTAAGAATGAGTTGTTTTGATGTACAGAATATTGTGAAATATTTGGGTCAGAAATTAGCTAGCTAAGTTAAATACAGATGAAAACCAGCCTTCACCTATCCCCTATTTTTGGACTTGTGACATTTTTGCATTATAAAAATATATTACTCTTCT
>OZ038488.1:45151534-45211534 GCA_964036315.1 Acanthosepion esculentum
GACCACCTTCCTCCTCAATTCGTCCTTCCCTGAGTTAATTTTAGCGCTCTATATAGAGACGGGTGGACTCCATCTGAGCCATAAACTTGGGGAAGGCATCTTTAGCCTTCGCGTGATGGTTCCAGACCTTGAGGTTACCCCTGGTGTTTCTGATGACAGTGATTTCATTGGGGGCGCTGGGAAAGTTTCAGTGACAAAGAAAAAGTTCACAGGACAAGAAAAAAACAAGCACGACGAATACAAAAAGAACACAAAAGGAACAATACGTGGACAAAAAGTAACACTTACTTCTCTCAAAAATTTTACTGAACGAAGGTATAATTAGCAATTGAACTAAGGCTAACTCTCCTCAACTTGGCTTATTTATATAAACGGAAAATTCCATTGATTTATATCCTATATGACACATTCTCAATATCATTTCTTTCTATGCTTAGTCAATCATTATATATATATATATATATATATATATATATATATATATATATATATATACAGAAAGAGAGAGAGAAAGAGAGAGAGAGAAAGAGAGAGAGATAGGCGCCTAAGCGTGGTGTAATGGTTAGCAGGCTTGTCTCGCTAAAGCTGTTACGACTGAATAGTGAGTTCGATCCTCACTGGGTATCCGATACGTTCGGCCTCGTGCTATATCTAAGCCATGCTTAGAAAATCAATATATATATATAAATATATATAAAATATTATATATATATATATATATATAGAGAGAGAGAGAGGTGTAAATAAATAAAAGATGACAGGTGTCGTTCCGAAGATAAGAAATGTATGGGTTTATTGATGTCATCAATCCTATATATTGAAAGTGAAAGAAGCCAATTGAATTTTGCATCAAAACATTAAGAACGTCGAGCGTGGTTCTTACCCTCGATAAATGGCTCTTGTGAATAGCAGGTGCTGTCAAATGTACTTGGTGGTATAATGGATGAGGTATCGTAATTGGAAATCAGAGAGCCGTGTTTCAAGTTCAGCCAGGTTCGTTATAGCCACTTATGCGCATAATACAACTTCACTTTGAACTGCTGCTTAAGTTTCACGCTCCCACGATCGTTAGGCGACCAGAACACGTTGTTCCAAATTTTGTCTCTTTTACGTTGTGACGCTGTGAAGACCTCCTACGCTGTCCCAATAACCATGACACTTTTGTTTATTTTCCTCTTCATTTGATTTTACCCATTCTTGTAGAGGCCTTTTTGATTCCTGTTTCGAGTAAATTTTCATTTTGTAGGTTTTGGTGAATTGGATCGTGATTACGATTCCAATGTAATAAATTATAACCATGGAATATTAGTGTTTGAAACTTTTATATTTTATATATATATATATATATATATATATATATATATATATATATATATATATATATATATCACCATGGTCGATTTGTCAGGGAGGAGACTTCTCGATGTTATTGGTTTGGAGGTGGTGATCCCAGCGTGTGGCACCTTTGGAAAGTACCTGAAAACCACACCACGGGTTTACCCAAGACTTGTGATTAACACTGGGTAGACGGTACCGCGTCACAATTCGTCGTGATATATTATTGGGCGTGCTGGCCTTGTTCAGGTTGTTGATCATGCGAGGTAACTCGCTCTTTCGAAGAAACTTTAACTAATGTCTGACAGCATAGTTGCAGTATTAACCACAGATGGGCTTTGTGGGTTTTCAACAAACACAAAAAATGAACCTGAGCAAGCGTCCGCAATAGAGATTGCCTAGCCGCCCTAGTAAACGGGTATCCTAGAATACGAGTGGGCAGCAATATATATATATATATATATATATATATATATATATATATATATATATATATATGAAGTTGAACATTGAAGTCATCACTCAGAGACAACAGACTGTGTGATGCTAGACGCAATCGTTAGGCCTGACAATCGCATCTAGCATGAAACAGCCTGTGAGTGTTGACTTCAATGTTCACTTTTATATTTACATACGCTCTACCCCTGATATTGATAAATATAGTACACCTTAAAATTACATATATATATATATATATATATATATATATATATATATATATATATATATATATATATATATATATATAGTGTCCATCACCGGAAGAATGACGACTCCTAGTTTCATGTTTTATCGACACCAGCACTCCAGGTGCTGCATATCATATTTATAAATATAGATTTTTTTACAATCCATTTCTCCTCAAGTAAGGCCGTAAAGCCACTAAGACATAAAGAGTTATTGGGCGTGGAAGAGTTAGTAACAGAAACATTATTAATGAACCGGAAAAGAAAAGTGTAATCAGTGCAGTAAAGGTGCCCGAAGCATAAATCACTATTTTCAAGAAATAACATTTTCAACAACATTTTATTGAACTGGACTATTAACAAATAATATCTTCAATATGATTTCCATTATTTGTGATGCAAAGTTTGATGCACTTTGCAAGATTCACGTGAACTCGATGCAATAACGCCATTTTCGCCGACAGTTTTAGCACATTCACTCTTTATGCGTTCGATCAAATATGTTGCATCTGTGATCTTCATTGAGTACACCTTCTCCTTTAGCATACTCTAGTAAAATAAGTCAATTTAAGCCATGTTTAATCTGGGGGGGGAGGTGACAAAACTGTAGGTAATGTGATTTCATATGTGTCCAGACTTTAGAGACCCTATGTCGATAGCAACTGACATGCAGCCGTTGAATATTTTAACAGCAAATCAGCCAACAATTATTAGCTAGAACTGTTATGTTGATTTTCTAAATGGAGCTTAGATGTAGTACAAGGTCGAAAGTGTTGAGTACCCAATGAGGATTGAACTCGCAACTCTGTCGTGATTGATCTAACTAAACAAACTTACTATTAAACTACGTCGAAGTGCTCTAAAAATGATTTTCTATTCGTAGCTTAAATTTGGCAGAAAGCCGAAAGTGTGTAGTACCCAATGATGATCGAACTCACGACTCTGTCGTAAATTTGCTCTTTTATTAATGTTTCACTATTTCACTCTCCGTTCAAAGTTTCAAATTTGTTTGCCTGGCGACTCACGTATTTTTGCTGACCTTCGGGTAAAAATGCCAAGTTTTATTCGATTTCGTGTAGTTTTTTTAATAGAATTTTAGGACGTTTTATCTTTCCGCAGCCAGCCTTTCGGAAAAATAAAATAAAATAAAAAAAGGCCAGATGTTGTCAGCGAAAAATGTGGAGATTAAGACATCAATTAGGCACGAAAAACAGCAAAAATGTTTGTTTCTCGCCTTTTGATGCGGAAAGCATTGAATTAGCCGACGGAGTGTGAATAGCCTTAAGTCTCTGCGTTGCTTGTCAATCTTCAGTCATATGCGCCTTGCCGGACAGACAGCCCGGCTATATCGATATAACCAGCAACCTTTGACAAATTGTTCATTGCCGGAAAATAAAGGAAAGAAAGTAACAAACAATGCAATGCACTTACACCCCCCCCCACACACACACACAGATATGAGGAGTATGTTTTTGTGCAATGGTATTTGTGTGTGATGCTGTGTACGAGCGTGTGTGTGTGGCTACTTGTTTCTCAATCAATTGGCAATGATTTATTACTAAAGAATCTAGGAAAAGAATCGGATAAAAACATTTTTCTGTGTATCGATTGATATTTTTTTTAAATCCGTCTCTTCGTATTTATCTCAGAACTTACAAATCAACCGTTGCCTATTTCTATATATCTATCGATCTATGTTTGTAGATATATGGATATATTCATGTTCATATATACCTATCAAGCTATGTCCTTCACTCTCACTCTCTTTCTTTCTTTCTTTCTCCCCCCTCTCTCTCTCTCTCTCTCTCTCTCTCTCTATATATATATATATATATATATATATATATATATATATATATACAATTAATGCGAATGTCAGTGTGTCACTGTGTCACACTTTTCCAACGTTAGCCGTAACCCAACATATCATACCATTTTGGAATCAAGTCGACTCCGTGAGCAAATTATGATAATTTCGTGTCGGATCGAAACCCGCAATTCTAAAATTTTGAATTACAAAGTTTTCATTAGTGCGATTGTTTTCGATCATGTCATCTTGGCTTCTACTGATTAAAACAATTACAGGGACTTAGCTCTCTAACTTTCATTAGCTCATGTTCAAATGAAAAAAATAACACTCTCAAATTACAGTTTTTTAAAATAAGATTGTCCCTGTTTTCAACTTTACTTGTAGAGGGTGTAGATCAACGTATTATACCAGTTTGGAATCAGGCCGACTCAGTGAGCAAACAAAAAAAATATTCCGAGCCAGATCCGGACCCAAAATCCTGAACTTTTGGATTACCAAGTTTTCATTACTGTGATTGGTTTCGGTTATTTTTTACATAATTTTTATGGCAAATCTTTGTCTACGATAACAATTTTTATAACTTGGAAATAAATTTGGGAATAATCGAAATTAATTGCGAAATCCAGCGAAAGTCACTCAGGAAATAAAAATGATTACTTTTACGGAAAGTAAGAACCTACGTACATCAAATTGTCTTCAAATTAATTGGCGGCAGAAGAATTATCTTTTAAAAGGTAAGCTTAAACATTAATACAATACTTAAATGCTACGATCAATTTTGAGTTTTTCTGTAGTTTATTGTTGCCTATCGTATCTACTCCTCCCTATATATTGTGATGAAGGTCCAATCAAGATCTTTCCGCAGAAGCTGGTTTAAATGCCGCCCAACAGGGCAGCTTTTAAGATAGCCCTTAATATTTCCTCAATGCTTCCTCATCTTCGTTTATTATCTTTTTTCTTCTTCAGTTTTCTTTTCATCCACCAGCAAAAAGAGAAATTTTAAACAAGCAAGAAGACAGATTAACAACACCTAAACAAACCCCCACTTTTTAATTTTCTGAAACAGTAAACGTTTATATAAATAACAAATATATATATTGCTAAGGCTACTAGTGCTTTCTGCAAGCTTCGGCAAGCTTCGGCAAGCTTGTGGGATGAGCGGGGCATCCGAATGCATACGGAAATTCGGGTTTACAGAGATGATATCCTTGCCATCCTTTTGTACGGCTCAGAGTCGTGGACTTCATACATGTTTATACACCAGCTGGATGTTTTCCATATGAGCTGTTTGCGTGCCTTTGGTGGAGTTAGCCTTGAAGCCAGGATATCTAATGTAGACCTGTTTAACAGGTGCAATATTGGAGGAATCGAGACTTTCCACATACGGTCTCAGTTGCGATGAACTGATCATTGTCTTGAGAATGTCTGATGACAGGATACAAAGACAAGCTGAAGAGCAAACTTGTCAGCTATCAATACACCTCATAACACTCTCGAGTGCTTAGCCTTGGAGCGGGTTGAATGAACTCAGCAGTTTTCAGTCTAGTAGTCTGAATCGTCTAAGAAGCAAGAGCAAAATCTAAAAGGTCAGCCACTCTAACAGTACGCTCCTCCTTACTCTTTCTTCATATGCGGCCTCCTTTGCAAATCACTTGCGGGTTTTAAGTGTCACTTAAGATTATCGCACAAAGTTCATAACATATACATATATATATATATATATATATTTAAATATATATATATATATATATATATATATGCTGCCTAATATAATATATATATATATATATATATATATATATATATATATATATATATATATATATATATATATATATATACAGAATGAGTGAGCTAGTGAGAAGTAACTCCCTATTTTATGTAAGAATTGTGGTTAGATAGGAGAATCTATCATATATAAAATAAGGAGTTACTTTTCAATCACCATATATATATATATATATATATATATATATATATATATATATATATATATATATATATATATATATGAGAGTCCTATCCCCCAAATGTATACACACTTCAGGAAAGAAAATAAATGTTTAGATATTGTGATACGAAATTTATTCAGACCTCGCCAGATTAATACAAGTTAGCTTTGGACTATACAATCACAAGAGAAGCTCAAAAATGGTTTCCAGACATTTATTAGAACGGCTGCCTGGATAACGTTGGCCAAAATGTCCAGTGGAATTTCTCCACACGGATTTTCAATTTCTTGGCTATGAGCCGCCAATCTAATGCCATCAGTAGAGAAATTATCGTATCACAATAAACAATGTTATCGCAATTTGATAAAATTACAAAAAAACAATTTTTTCCAATGCTTAAATCTGTATACATTTGTGGGCGGAGTCAGTATAGTATAGTTTAGTATAGTATAGTATAGTGTGTATATATATATATATATATATATATATATATATATATATATATATATATATATTCGTATTGATGCGCTTGTTAAAACAGAAATCCTCGGGTGGGAGTTTGCGTGAAAAACGATAATGAAGAGGAAACGGGTCCCACTGATGCAATGTCTTAGGTCAGAACAAATTAAATGGTCATATTTACGCTGCTTTAGGACTTATTGATTTTCTCTCCGTCCCCTTCTGGTTATAGGGACTTATATTGTTGCGTCATTTAAAAATTCTGTCTTCTGACTTGCAGGTATTGTTTGAAATTATTGTACACTGTAATTATTCATGTATAATATTCACGCGTCTAAATGTTGTTTTCCGAACTTTCAGCTAAGAAATTTTGGGGGAAAATGTTTATTTAAATAAGACTTGAGATTTTTGAATTTCTAACAGCAAAATCCAAGATTTATTTAACTCTTTATCCGGCTCCTTTCTATTGGATATCAAAAGTTATATCGTTTACAGTATGTTTCCGAACAGACAATTTTCTCAGTATCAAAAAAAGGGACTAAAAAATGCAATGATCTCGCGGCAAATATAAAGTCACACAAAGAGAAACAAAAATGTAAATCAGGAGGACAATAGATAATGACTGACACTGCATTTAAATGTTTTGGCTGGAAAGCATGAAGTCGGAAGGAAGTTCTACAAGCGAGAAAACAAATCATAAATGGACGCCAGAAAGATGAGGGCCCCAATTTTTTTAACTGCAAAAAATGATTTCCAACAAAAATAGCATATTAAAGAAAAATCTATTCAATTTTATTCACATTTAAAATAAATTCTCAGAAAAAAATATTCACGATTTCCATTAAAAATCAGATTTAAAAACGTTGATTCGTTAAATAATAAACCAGCAACATTTAAGATTCGCCGTCTTAGAAATTTTCTCAAATCTCTCTGACATTTGGGCCTTTTTTATCGGTATCACATGACGCATGTCAGTAAAGACACTAAAATATAAGGGGTTACAGGGTGTGGAAGAATTAGCAACAGAAACATTAATAATGAGAGGAAAATGAAAAATCTAACCAGGAGGACAGTAGATTGCGATTGACATTGCATTTCAATTTTTGCAGATTAAAGTTGACTGGAAAGCATGGAACCGGAATTGAGTTCCACAAGCGAGAAGTGTGAGAAAAGAAACTGTTAGCATAGAACTTACGGCTACATCTAGCCAGCTGTAAACTGATGAGATCTTGACTCCAATCTAGTACTTACTCTGATTGGTATCTTCATTTTAAAATAACCTCGTTGTAACCTTGTTATTTTACGAGCATATTCTTTCATGACATGGAATTCATGGCTCCCCACAAGCTCCACGCTTTTGTTACTCTAACTAACGTTTGCCCCATTGCTACATATTCTACCTCGTTCTGTCATTCATTCACACAAACTCGTCAAGTAAATTCCTCGCTGTTTCCTCTTACCTTTAACGTCTTGTGAGTATTAGATTCACCATGCCTTCTTTTCTTATTATGTGTCCGAGAAATTCAAGCAGCTTCTTTCTCATTGTAAGCATCAGTTTCTTAGTAGCTTCTATTGCCCTTAAAACTTACTCGTTATTCACATTCACTGTCTATGGTATTCTCAGCGTTCCTCTACAGAACCGTCTCTTCTTCATCTGTGAAGAGATTGTTCGGCATTCATTTTCATATAAGAAATTGTATATTATATAGGAGTTTAGGACTCTTTTCTTACTTTAAAAAAAATTATTTTCCTCTTTATTAATACCTTGCTTAGTTTCCGGAAAGCATCTTTCCGGACTATGACAGTTTTTCTATCTTTTGCTTATACATTTTACAGATTGTTAAATTTCTACGTGTCCTTGATTTTCACCTTCCCAGTAAATATCGCAAACCAGACCTCTATTTCACGAACGACTTTCCTTTCCGTCTTCTTAAGTTAATTGTTCCTCCTTCCCGTTTTCCTTTCTTACATTGTGTGTTCTTTTAGATTTCATTCTGTGTCTGTCATCAGTAGTGTCATCTGCGTATCGTATGTTGTTAATATTATCTCCACCAATAATAAATCTTGATAGGTTTTCTTGTTCTCTTAGGACGTCTGGCTTTATAGATTAAGTTAGAAAACGCATTTGTGTCTAACTACTGTTTCTATTCTTACGTCTTTGCTGAAGTCATTCGTTATCTGCATGCAAGGTCTTGATTCCCAGTAGAGGTTAATCTAATAGCTTTCTCGTCTATCAAGCGCTTCTACTATTTCACATATCTCTTCGTGTCGTGACTTATCAAATGCCTTTCTGTAATCTCTGTAGCACAGGTACAGACGAATACTGCATTTGTATTCGTCGCTTTGATCACATTCTGATCGTGGAAATATAATTTCTTGTTCCCCTGTGGTTACTGGCGATAAGAAAAGTGCTTTCTCTATTATAATCGGAAATCGAGTCGATAGAATTGCTGTCCACTCAATCTTCTCTTCAATTCGTCAACTTCCAAAATTCTCCATACCGTTTAGCTGTAATGAAGGAATCCCTTACAACCTCTTGCAACTGGGTTAAACCATCACTGCAGATGCCTGCGCTTGTGATCTGGAATTGATGAATAGGTATTTTTAAGCATTTTGGTCAACGGTTCTAAATAGAAAGGGAGCTATTAGTAGCAAAGTAACTCACGACCTCACAACCGACGTATTTAGGAACTGAATTCCTGTCACACCAAATTATTGCCGGATTTTATTTGCATATACGTGCATGCAACTCTACAACAATGTGGACCAGGTCAAGAATGTCACTTGGTACACTATTTACATTTTTCGGACTATCATTCTCATCTTTGTGGGTCATATTTATCACAAAACGCCCGAAACATTGTGATAAATATGGCAACAAAGATGAGGATGATAATCCGAGCAATGTAAATAGTGTAGATAATGCCTCATCTCAGAAATATAGACAGATAATATCACTTGGAAATTGATCAATTATTATGACCCCAGTTTTTATCCCGGTGGAATAAATTCACTGTCGGGTCGTTGGCAATATTGTGTTGATGCAAATGGTGTTTAATTTGACAACTGAACCGGGTTCTCCCATTCTAAAGCACAGGGTTTAAATAGAGCGATTTATTTATTTCCCCTCTCATATGATATTTCAGATGTCCCCCCTATGTATAAATATATTATATTACCTTTTATATATTCAGTGGCTGAATAATTTCTATCTTGTTTGCTAATTAGTCAATAATCAATTAGTTCCACGCAGTCATTACCTGTATATTTCCTACTAATTCTATTAATGTGATCTTGTTATCGTTGGATTTCAATTTTGCACCGAGTTCACTTCTCGTTTCAGTAGCGTTATAATTGAACAGTAGTTGCAATATATTTTCTAAAATACTTTAGTAATGTTGATTGGCAAAACCTGTTCAGAGTATTGCGAGACAGTAGGATTTCTTTGGTAACAAAGAAAAGAATACGGAGCTGTTACGTGGCATCGGCCCTTCTTTACGGCAGCGAATGTTGGAAGATTTCCTCAAAGATGAAGAAGAGACTCGAGGCGACGGAGATGTGGTTGTACAGAAAGATACTAAGGATATCATGGACGGAGCGTCTGAGCAATGATGAGGTCTTAGAGAGGATGCAAACAAAAAGGAGGCTTATACTTAATATCAGGAAGAGGCAGCTGAAGTTCCTGGGACACATAATGAGGAAGGAGTGCCTGGAGAATCTGATACTCACGGGTTGAACAAAGGGAAAGAGAGACAAGGGAAAACAACCCGTGACATACCTGGCGGACTTAAGCAAGTGGATGACAGAACGTGGGTCAGTATGCAAAATTTTGTTTTTATTTTTAATTTTCTAGTCGGGTACAAACTGTTTCGATGATCTCATATAATAAATATAGCATAAGACGGTAAGTGCGACACTGAGAACCGTAGACGTATTGGGATGGCCAAAGATACATTCCAAAAGCTGGGCAGAGTATTGCGAGACAGGAGGATATATTTGGTAACAAAGCAAAGAATACTGAACTGTTACGTGACATATGTCCTTCTTTACGGCAGCGAATGTTGGACGATTTCCTCAAAGAGGAAGAAGAGACTCGAGGCGACAGAGCAATGATGAGGTCTTAGAGAGGATGCAAACAAGGAGGAGGCTTATACTTAACATCAGGAAGAGGCAACTGAAGTTCCTGGGAAACATAATGAGGAAGGAGGGCCTGGAGAATTTGATACTCACAGATTGAATGTAGGGAAAAGAGACAAGGGAAAACAACGCATGACCCACCTAACGGCCTTAAGCAAGTAGATGACAGAACGTGTTCTGGGGGAGGTGGGAGAACGAAGGAACTTATTGAGAGCTGCAAGGGATAGAGGGAGGTGTAGAGCCATTATCCTCTACGTCCTGAAGGGACACGTCACATAAGAATAAAGAATTTAGATTGTACTTGCAAGCGAATTTGACACAGAACACAAGTTGGCTTTTTTGTTAATTTAACACACACATAAGGACGAAAAGATGCCTTAAAGAGGAGAATGCCATTGAAGTAGATATTCAAAACTTCGGTTTATACTAGTGGTAAGATATAGACATTGATTCAGTGTATACTTGAATCAAAAGTTTGATATCGTTCAAGTTTACACCCAAGACAGTAAGAAGAGTCGGTCTGGAAAGTGAACCATTGTTTTTCTTCTGATATGGGTGTTTCCCCTCTGCAGGATAGGCAGTCGATATATTGTAAGGCCCGATGGCAGGACGTTTTAGATATCGATCTAAACTGATTTTATTTTTAACGAACAATCATGTTCAGAAAAAAATCTTGTGTAATCAATTTTTAAAGATTTGTTTTTGATAGAAGTTGAGCTTAAGTTTTTATGGTCAATTCTCATTTAACGATTTACTTGTTTAACGATCACCTGACTTACGAAATTATAAAATCATATAAAATAAAAACTAAATAAAAACAGTCGGTATTGTACGTTGTCCGACCATTTCGATCAACATTATTGTCCCTTTCCTCAATAGAGATCAATAGAAATTTAATAATTGAATTGAAAAATAAGTAAGAAATTACGTGTAGAGTATGCAAACCGAAGTAATGTATTGACTATAGATCTGTTTCATTATTACGCTTGTCTTTTGAAAGTGTTGGATTATATATGTATTGATAAATGAGGAGGCACAATTATATATTGTATTGATAAATAAAGAGGTACAGTGGAGTAATGGCTAGCGGCTCGGATTGAGGAATCGGAGAGCCGAGCCGAGTGACTCTCTGGAGAGGCCTGGGCTCCTATCTTGTGCAGGAAACATCAGTACTTCTACTACGGAGTCAGTACATCATCCCCTGTGGTCATAATGTGTTACGGGACTCGTGATCAATTCAGTTCAATACTGTACTCTCCAAACATCTAGCAGTAAATTAGAACTATTACGAAGAGGTCAAAAGTGAAAATTAAAGCTATCTGAAGTCGGTTAATAGTATCCCCTTTACACGATAGCGTGCCTGAAACAAAGGCCAGGTACAACTGCTGACTTAAAGACCAGGAACATGGCCGTTGAGTGAGTAGTAGTTATATATATAATATAATAAATGCTACGAATAAAGATGGGTTTAAATAGTTGGTTACAGCCTTAATTTAGTGGCTGTCTGCCTCCCTCACACATTCACCCAACTTCCAAAACCTTAGTTTTCAATGTCCGTCTGTCATAACTTCATCCAGAGAACAGTGTGCTAATTCGTGTCTCACATCTGTTGCTGTGTTAATTGTAAACAGATGGGTATATTTTCAGTTCTAACTTCATCTAATTGCATATAAGTCAACCTGATTAATAAGTTAAATGTTTTAAGCGAAGTGACCTTATTTTTCATCTGAGCAAAAATCGCTCATTCGGGAGTCACTTTTGCAATCTAAAACCGGAAGTTTGTAAAGCTGCATATTTCAACAGTGTGTGCGTTTCAAATTTATATTAACATTTCGGTATGATTTTTGAAAACTTTCGAATTTTTAAAGGAAATTTTAACTCTGATTTGAAATTAATTATATTTTCATTTCAAAATTGTACGTCATATCTGCACGTATACATATCATATCTGCACGTATACATATCATATCTGCACGTATGCATATCATATGTGCTAACGACGTTTACACGTGATGTAATTAGTTTTTCAATCACAACATTGGAAAATTGAAATATACGGTTGATTCCTAAACACTTCCTGTTTTTCTTTAGCAAGATTATTCTCCGAAAAATAAAGAAAAAGTAAAATTCTGCGTTCTGAAGGGGAAAGACATTTTGAAGAACTTTTGAATCTTGTTTTACATTAGAGAAGAGTATTCCCATCGAAGCATCGCTTCGTGCAGAGGTAGGTAAATACTGCGAATAGACTAGAAGAGACCGACCTAGTTCCCATATTTTTCCCCGTGTTATCATGCTGTATACGTTTTTCAACCGAAATGTTATACACACGGTGCAGCTTCTGGGCGTTTAAATGTGCATTTATCGTCTCCTTGTGTTTTTAGAAATCTAGGTGAATAATCATACATAGAATCAATCAGCAATATTAATTTTTTTTAAATTAATTTAAGAAAATTAGAAATTATAAAGCTTATTTAATGTGTTTTGAAACAAAGATTACTTTTCTTCTGCGCTGAAAAAATGTACTTCAAAATGAGAGAAAGTCGGTCTTCTTAACAGCGATGTTGATTGACATGTGCGTGTTGATTGACGAGTGACATCTTACGTGAGGATAGTTATAGTACGGAAGATCATAAGTGAGTTTACCTTTACGTGAACAACTTATTTACCTCGTTATTTTTAAGTAGGCATAGAATGATAAAAAAGGCCTTAAACTTGACGAAAGCAGAATATTATCGCCAAAATGTTTATGTTACAATTAAGGGGAAAGAACAAAGTAATTTTTAATTATTTTTAAAAAGAATTCTGTCTTTAAACTTTCAGAAACTATTGAGGAAAGATGGAAATTATTATGAATGTTTGTTTTTTTAAAATCATTTTTATATATATATTACCTGTAAATAATTAAATTAAAACTCTAGAAATTAACGTTGAAGCACGCAAGTCATTATATACAAAATCAAGTCACGTGATGGTTTTATTGTATCATCTTTCTTCCGGGCTTTGAATTATAAATGTTTTTATTGACACAAAAGACAAGAAAAAGTAAATTTGTCGTTGATTGTAAAAAGTTTGTGCAATTTATAATCTGTACAGATACATGTACTTAAAAAAAAAACATTAAATACAGGATTGGACATTTCCACTAATTTTACAATATTTAACAACTTAATGTAAAAATATTAAAATAATTTATGAAATAACAATTAATTCTTTTAAAAATTCATTTTTCATCGAAAAAAGTTTTTTGCCTTCAAACAATATTATGCATATTTATAAAAACAAATAAAAGCAACTAAAAGCATTTAAAATTAAATAATATCTTTGTTTCATTGTGTTTTGTATATTACAATTCAGAGCTGATTTAGGTAGACGAGGTCGGATTTTTAAAACACAAAACATGATTTACTTTCCTCAAAGCCTTGTGTTTAATGACTTGCCTGCTTCGACATTGAATTTTTGGAGTTTTCATTAAATTATTTATGCGGGGTAAGGGTAATATATATATGAAAAATATATTTTTATAATGAATTTTTAAACAAATAACATATTTATAATAATTTCCATCAATCCTCAATAATTTCTGAAAGTTTCATTAAAATCTGACAATTATTTCTATTTTTGCAACATTTTCAAAATTAATGTCTGTCATTAAAATAAAATGCACAAAAAATTCGCCATGTTATTTACTAGAGTTCCGGTGATGACGAGAAATAAGGTTTTTCTATCAAAAGTTAGAATATTCAAAGAAAGACAGAACATTTTTTTAAAATAATTAAAAATTACTATGTTCTTTCCTCTTAATAGTGACATAAACAATTAGAAGATAAAATTTTGTTTTCGTCAAGTTTGGCGTCTTTTTCATCAGCCTTTGCTCTTTTGTTAGCGATTTTTGCATATACCTAACAGACACCCATGAAATGGTGCTTAAAGGTTTGCGTAGGAATTTTTAATCAGGCCGAAAAATTTTCCACACTTACCCGTGCATTTACATATATATATATATATATATATATATATATATATATATATATATATATATATATATATATATATATATATATAAAAGTGAACATAGAAGTCAACACACTGTTTCATGCTAGATGCAATCGTCAGGCCTGACGATTGCATCTAGCATGAAACAGACTGTCGCCTCTAAGTGTTGACTTCTATGTGCACTTTTATATTTACACACGCTCTATCTCTGATATTGAGCACTTTATCCCATAAATATAGCACACTTTAAGACTATATTTCTTCATATATATGTTTGTGTGTGTACGTGTGTGTGTGTGTGTGTGGTTGCGTGTGTGTGTCTGTGTGTTTCTGTGTGCATGGGCTTACATGTGTGCATCTATCAACATAGTTTTGTAAATTATATAATTATGCTGATGTATCTATATATGTGTGCATATGTAAATATATCTGTATATCTGTGTATAAAAAATGTAATATTTTACAATATTCATGTGTGTGTGTGTGTGTGTGTGTGTGTGTGTTTGTGTGTGTGTGTGTGTGTTTGCTAACATTTGATCTAATCCCTAGAAAGTTGTCCATGGGCTGGCCCCGTTATTCTTGCCATTAAACTAAACGCGCTAATACTCCCTCAGGATCCCATTTGATCGATTGTTGCTTCCCACGGACGAAATTCAGGTATCAGCTCCTCCCGCTAGCGTCTGCCTACTTACTCTTAATTCTTCCCTGTTCTCTGTGTGTTTTTGTCTGAGCTGTAATAATCACAAGCGAATCTTTCCTTTTATTTATTTCCCACTCACTAATCAAAGACCATAACACCACGATGTCGCATTGATACACTGTTAGCGACACCAGTTGCGCATATTTGACCTCATGACACCAGGCAAAAGCATTCATATATGGATTCGTGAGAATTGATTGCTGAATTAATCTAATTTAATATCAAACAGTGAAACATGCTGATAAAATTAGGGTCGCAATAAATGATTCATGTCTGGGTGGCACAGACTCAAGTACAGCGTTCGAAATGGGAGATGAGCATGTTGAGATCTCGATTAAAAACCACAAGCGTAAAACAAATATGCCGACATTGAGAGTATTGAGTTGGACCAAGTAGATTTTTCCATTGCAGAAGAAGGCCTGAAAATACAGTGGTATCTACATACTTATTTCTCTCCGTGTATAATGTTTTGAACTCTGGTAAGAACACAAAATAGAAATAAACAAATCTATAGTTTCCATAATAGCTATTAATTTATTCGAAAAATAAGTTAAATAATAATTTATCAATACGTCTATAATTTTTAAAAGACACACGCACGCAGATATGCACGCACACGAAAACACATCCACATTATCGTGACAAAATGTAATATTGTTTTACCAGAAAGGAAGGATATAAAAACATTAAATTTCAGATTTGTGGCCATATCACGTTGTAACACCAGTTCCCTTATGACATCCGAAATAAGCAACGCCGAGCCTGGCTTTGCCCATGTTTGTGAAAACTGGGAAATACCAGGTGCTGTAAGGTTGGGTGTGCGGTGACGTAATGGATAATAGCTTTTAATTTTTAATCGGAGAGTAGTGTTGCAATTTATATTCACTTACGAGGAAATAACCTTGGGATATGTATGAATTAACCTGTTCTCCCCCAGCTATGGGTTAATTAGTAAGATTTGTATCACTAAATAATTTATAATCTGCCCACAAAAATGATTCTAATGTACAGATATTTTGTGAGTTTAAATAACCTGCGAAGGGTTGATAAGGCGTAAAAAACATATCAATCAATCAAAGTAAGTTAAATTTATTTAAATCAGTCATGGGAAAACTGCGGACCACAATCGGAGTGTTTCGTTTTCCGAATGGTACACCTAATTTAATGTCGAAAATAGGGTTTATTAAGATTTTGCTTTTTGTTTCATCCTCACTTGTTCACTGACATTCTTTCTCGTGGAAAGAGGTTGAGAGAAGCTAATTTCAAACTATTAAATGTCCGAGTAACTGACTTTATTAATGTCTGTCGCGTTGTAGGCGGAGTTCAGGTAAAACACCCACACATAATAATGATTAAGTCCAAATTTTTCTTGAATTTTTAACCTATCATCGAAAGTAATGTTTTCAGCATCTTAAACCTTTAGATATTTTTCATTAAGGAAGCTCATACGTGCAAAAATATACAACTTTAGAAACGCGAAATGTTCAAATTACAAATTCTCCCTGGGAGATTTGGGGAGTATGGAGTATGTGGCAGAAACTCTTCTCTTAAGTTTTTTATATTTTTAGTGGGAGTGTTTTGCCGATTATACCCTTGAATATATCACTCTGGAGAATAATACCATTTTAGTTCCTTCCAACGCAATGCTTCTTTCGCAATTCTTCGTTTACCCGATGAAGTTGCTGGCAATAAACGTCTACAGAGATATCGCGTCCAAGTTCCAGTAGATCGTAATGGACGACATATTTTATATTCCAACTTCAGAATATTTTCATGCTGTTGGCACTAGTTTCTCATTTTGTGATATTCATTGTCTTTTTTCGTTTTTAGTTCACACATTTTTCATCACCTGTTACAATTCGGTACAAAAATGAAGAGTTGGCATTCCTACTACAACAGGTGTAATGTCGAGTTTGTTTGCCTTTCAGCAAGGTTTCTCAATTAATCTCTGAAACAATCTACAAACGACACACCACAGAACAGAAAAATGATAAATTAATTGTGTACATAGTCAATATTAGTTTTGCCGAGGTTTATTGACTAATTAGTCATAACGGTGATATACATATATTCAAAAGAACCAAACATATATATAAATATATCACATTTATAAATCTTCACTTAAAATAATTATTTATGGTACTTTTTCCAATAATTGTTTAAAATAAACGATGATAAAAGATGTATGATAAATCTGTCAGTTGATACTTTAGAAACAGAATTTAAAAACAGACTCATAGCCGTGTTTGACGTATTTTTATTGTCATTAGTTTTATTATTGGGTTGGTGCATAATTATCAGGCGTTTTTAAATAATATTTATTATGAAAAAAGAAACATAACAATTCAACAATGACATATTTAAATGATTATTCCGGAGCGTATAATTATCAACGCGCATTTTTATGAACGGAAAATAAAATAATATTTTTATTTAAAAAAAGTAAAGAAAACAGTAATTTTTATTAACAAATAACTTGCCTATCAAAACAACTGATAATTATGCACCAACCCAATAGTTTTCTATTGCAGAAAACAGAACGTCTTCCATTCTACCGTGATTAACATATATATATATATATATATATATATATATATATATATATATATATATATATATATATATATATATATATATATATATATATAAATATATATATAGCCATAATTGTGCTGTTAGTTTTAGTGGTGACGCTTTTATCATCCTTATCAAGTCCCACTCAAATTACCACCTAAAAGTGTTGGAGGCCATCTATATTCTATCATTAAAGTCTTCTCCTTGTAAACAGAAGGATTTTATATTAGGCCTCCAACTAATTACCATTTAATTTTTTTTTCTTTTCTCTCCCCCCAGTACACTTTGTCCATTGTTCTTTTTTATATAATTTAGTCTATTTACCTCGATTTAGCTCTGTTGAGCGAGGTACAGAACCGGTTAGCTAGCCCGTTTTTCATTTTTACTTTTTATTATCATGAGTGGTAATAATAAAACTAATTTTTTCTGTTCATGGCAGTGATATACAATATATATATATATATATATATATGTATATATATATATATATATATATATATATATATATATATATATATATATATATATATATATATATATATATATATATATAATTAGTGAATATATTTTCTCCGAAAATAGTATAGATTCTTTTTCTGTCTTCTTTAATTTAAAGTAAGACTATAAATCATGGTCTGCTCACATATATCGAACGATGTATTATGACAAAGTAGTTAGAAATGATTTATCGACTTCTTTGTCTGATCAAAACCAGGCGTACAAATTGACAGAATTGGCTGTTTTTATTTACAATGTATAAAATTAACTGAGCCACTGTATGACAACAAATATTTATCACAAGAGGCGGACAAAAAAGTTCAGTGTCAAGTGCTTAAAAGACAGAAATGGTAACTCAGGGAAGTTGTAAAATACCTAAAGATAATTTCACTTGCTTCCAGACAGACCCGACTTTGAGCATTTAAAAAAATGAACAGGAATTACGAATTATGTATATCATCCAAATTAAGGTAACTCATTCTATTTAGCTCAAAAAACGACGATTCAACGTATTTAATATGGCATACATAGCTATCTATCTATCTATCTCTCTCCCTCTCTCTCTCTCTATATATATATAAATATATATATATATATATATATATATATATATATATATATATATATATACTCTTCAAGTATGAATTGAGTTCTCCGAGCCGCTGGCGTACTACGTATAGAGAAAAACGTTAAAATTCTCTTCCTTTCTGACGATGACCTAGAAGTAAGATATCTGACTGATGTCAAATCAGTCGGGTTTCGATTGAAGCCATTGGACCACTAGCCACACTGGGGAGCTGTGATACCGCGAAACACTCTGTCTGTTGATGACTATATATATATATATATATATATATATATATATATTCTGCTCTACAGTTTAACATTACTGAAAGTAAATTAAGTATATTTTAGAAAACTAAACGATATTTTTACTTCTGTTTATAAATACATATTACATATATAGTGAAAAACACACACACACACATGTACATGCATATATATACATATATGATATATATGATAAAATACAGTTTTAAGGTGTGCTATATTTATGGGATAAAGTAAATATTACCTGGAATAAAACAAAAGTAAATATAAAATTGCACATTAAAATGAACACCCAGCGGCGACAGTCTGTTTCATGCTTAAACGCAATTGTCATACCATATGCACAATATCCTTACAATCTCCACTTATTTACGCAACCCACATATATATATATATATATATATATATATATATATATGTGTGTGTGTGTGTGTGTGTGTGTGTGTGTGTGTGTGTGTGCGTTTCTTTAAACAAAACTGACAATATAGTTTGTTTAGTTTTTTGTTGTCTTTTTACATTTGCCTATATTTCTTTGATGAGTTATCGTAACTTTTGACGCTATTTACATTGTTTAGTCTGTTATCTTTATTGCCATATTCACGACGTTTCAACAGTTGTTCGCCCTGGCCTTCTTCATTTGATATTTGTTGGAATTTTGAATCGAACCCTTTATTTAGTCCATGGATGTAGATTGTTCTAATTCCACCTGTCATACCCCTTTGGATGTCTTACTTTAATTTAGTTCCCCTTAATAACTCAACTCTCCCAGTTTTCCCTTCCCTCTACTGCGACCAGGCATTGAACTCACAACTCTTTGGGTCACGTCACTTTTGTATCAATCTACAAACTCATTTGTCCACTCGGGACATTAGTGAGGGAATTTGGGGGATTTACCAACCGAATATCCCAATTATTTATTTTAGAGTTCATATTACAATTTTTTATCAAACAACAATAACGAAAGATTTCCCATGTTTAGAAATCCATGGCTAGAACCTTGGAACTTTGAGACGGTTTTCAGAAAAAAATAAAAACGAAAGGGACTTAGAATCAAAATGAGATAGTTGAAGTTTCTATGAAATATAATGAGGAAAGGGAACATGGATAATTTAACTCTCACAGGATTTAATGAAAGCAAATAAGGTCAAGAAGAAATAGGAATGAAAAATAAATTTGTTCTAGGTGATGGCAGAATAAGGGTAAGGAATGATGCTACATGATTTAGAAACAAAGAGGCGAGCTTGATTGCAAGGTACTATCTAATCTCCTAAATGCCTGTCAATAGACACAGATGAAGAACATTCTTGAAGTGACAAACACGTGGTACTACTGACGCATTCGCAGAATACTACGAAAATAAAATTCGAGGAAAGAGGAATTTCCCAGAACAGCAACTACAACGAAACTGCCGCTAACGATGCAAACTGGTTTTGATGAACTATCAATAATGAGGCGCGTGGAGAATTTAACACTAGCTGGACATATTTAAGACATAAAAAGCAAAGCTAAAACAAAAAGTACCTACTTAACGGGTTTGTGCAAATCAATAGCAGATCAAGGAAAAAAGACGGTAAAAACCAAACCTTGCTTAGAACTAAAGTGATTGATTTGTTTTTTTTTATGGTTTAGTAACCCTTTAAAGATTATTTGAAACCAGGAAAATTTTTAGATTTCTTTTTGGATACAATTAATATTTATTAATTTACTTATATAACTCCTACTATTAACCCGTAGCTAAGGAGAGAAGATTCCTAATTATCCCGAAACTATTTACTCGTAGGTGAATATAGCGAACCCAATTGTTATTGGAACTCGGCTCTCCGATTAACTACTACGAGCCATTATCCATTATGCCAGCCTGTATATCCAAGCTTAACTTCGGTGATCGTATGATAATTCAAATTGCTTGTTTTGAAGAGGAGATGCGCTTTATCTCTTATTTCTTGCTCAGGATTATGTTTCCGGTTCCTTCTAAAGTAACTTCAAATCTATACTTCGAACGTCTCCTTCTGAGCTCTAATACTTTATTTATTAATTATGTTTCTTCTCAATAGGAGTAGATATGTTCGCCTATCGCCCAGTTCACAATCCTCCCGGTCTTTTGAACCGGAGTAGAGGTTTACACTTGTTCCCTGTTTAGGATTGAGTTTTCAATATCTTTCTACTGTTTTTTTTCATTCTCTTTCATTCCCATTAGCCCAATTCGTCTTAGTAAGATTATGACTTTGCTTGGGGTGCATGGAGTAAAAAAAAAGAAATCTTCTGTGATCTAACGACAACCTGTGTTTGGTCGTACGCCGTCCTTAGATGTAAAAGGAATACGGAGATGTGTAGAGCTATGATCAACATCGACTCGAAACGACATGGCTTCTAAAAGCAGAAAGCTTTAGTTCAATGACTGATCTGATTAAAAGAACTTAAGCGGCGACCTATTTTCACGTTTATTCGCATTCACTCATAGTCGTCGAACTGCGTTTTCACTTCGAAACGTAGCTACTTACATGGCCCACCCAGTAACGCGCGCATACACTTTCAGTTACAGCAAATACATGGAATATATTCGCATCTCTCGACCTATAGACAGCGATGTTTACACCATGTATACTAAAAGCAGCTAAGTATCATAGCTTATTTATTTCTCTTTTATGTCAGTCGACCTAAATCTACAGGAAGCAAAATCCGGCATATAATATTTTTTCTCCCTGTTTACATTGGTTTAAAGTTCCGAGATTTTGAGACGACTCTTCATAATGATTATTGACTGAGATACACTTTCATAAAGATTATAGCGTGGGTCTGAAAAAATATATATTAAAAAGAGGGGTGGGGCTGATCATACATTCTTAATATCCGTCTCGTTACACAGGAAAACGCGTGGTGGGGGTGAAAGGCAACGCAGACGATTTGTTTTATAAAGGCGGCTTTATGGCAAAGACGGAAATGGACAAAGAGATTTTTGAAGTAAAATTTGAGAAGTCATAAAATTGTATCGAAGATTTATTTTGTGGGGTACTTTACTTGGGGTAATTTAAATTAAACATGAATAACGTACATAAAACACGAAATCAATGTTACGCTCACCGTCATTCGCGAAAAGTAGATGCAAGAGCGACAAACTATTCAATGAAACCCTATTCGTGCAGAATGAAAAATACATTTTTACAAAGAGTTCTACATAATCTCTTCTCACCCTCATTCATTATCTCTCTCTCTCTTTCTTTCTTTCTCATTCTCCTTATCTCGCGCACACACGCACACACATGTTTGTATGTAAGCGTATAAAATAATGTAAAAGCCGCTCGGTTCTTCCAAGACATTTGAGGGCACACAAAAATCGGTCCGCTGTACGGCCAAGACGTCAAATTAATCGGACAGAGCTAATATATGGCGCATGCGTCAAAGGATCTAAGACTCCTGCAGGCCTCAAGAGTTGACACCGCGGTCGGTATCACATTCAGAATCAGGTCAATGCGTTTTTGTCAGCGATGTTCATGTTGGTCAGACGTGTAGACAGCCGTCATGTATTTATAGCAACAAATAAAATTATATGTTCAACTTATCAGTTCAATCTCTGAGTTTCAAGGATATGGTATCAACCCGCTGATAGTAAAATTTAATTAGAGAAATCCTTTTCGTTTCTTACAAGACGTTATGTAATTTTCTTCCCCAAAACACTTATTTTAAATGTTTTTATGTCAGCTTATTTTAAATTTGTCCCCTCAAACACATTTTTGTATGATGTGATCTTATTTGAACAAGCACACACACGCGCGCGCACACGTACACACACACACACACACACACACACACACACACACACACACACACACATATATATATATATATATATGTAAAAGTCTTGATAAACCAGTGGGATCCTCGCTTTTGCAGATAAACATGGGCAACAAAATAAATTCTACATTGCTTTGATAAACACCCTCAGAGGACGAAATGCGTCAGTTAAGAATAGTTTTTCCCCATGTCTCTTTTTATTCAATATATATATATATATATATATATATATATATATATATATATATATATATATATATATATATATATATGTATGTGTGTGTGTGTGTGTGTCTGTGTGTGTGTGTACGTTTCTTGTGTATATAATGTATAGAGCTCTCTCTGTCTCAGCAATTGTAACTAAGTTTCGCTATAAAAACAACTTGTTTCTATGGGTTTTGAAGGAACACCTATGCGCCTAAGTATGCATAAGCAATAGGGATTAGCTGCCCATCATAGCAGAGAAAAGTACTCGGATACAAACAACCAGCCATTTTTACTTGTAACACATACTTTATCAGCACACATTCACTCAAAAATATTTTATTGAAATCTTCCGACAAGTTTTGTCTTTTTCATTTTATTACAATCTTCCATTTTGTTCAACTATTTTTCTTGATCAAACTTGAAGGATTCCGATCAAATTTATGCAAAACAAATAAATAAACTTTACAAAATGTATGATTCTCACAGTCTGCTTTATATATCCTGTTGGTTTGGAGGGTTTTTACACAATTCTTACAGATTTAGCCACAGATTTTGCAGGAGTAATTTGAATATCTCTCGGGCTTGCGATATTTGCAAGAGGGTGATGATTACGAACTCCGAACCAAGGATTAATATGTTATGATTAAAAGCTTTTAGTAACATAATGATTTTCTAAGCGCAGCTTAGATGTGGCACAAGGCCGTAAGTATGGGGCACGCAGTGAGGATCGAACTCACTACTCAATCGCAACTGATCTAGCAAGGCAAGTTTTCTAACAATTACACCACGTCGAGTTGCCCAGCTGATAGTAACATATACCCTATGGTGTAGACATCACGGTAGTTTATGTAAAAATTATTTATTGATTAATTAACTAAAATTTATTAATATACAAAATTATTTATGAGAGGTTTTTCTATATAAACTCGTAGTTATATATATATATATATATATATATATATATATATATATATATATAGTTTTAAATTATGCTATATTTGTGGGTTAAAGATAGAGCGTATGTAAATACAAAAGTAAACATTAAAATCAACAACCTGACGATTGCGTTTAGCATGAAACAGACTGTTGCCAGTGGGTGTTGATTTAATGTCTACTTAGAATACAGTTCAAAAGTTTCAGCTGACCCATGGTCAATTTTTAAATTGGCCCTCAAATGTAGTTGTTTGTACTTTAAATAAGAGACAATTATTATACATGGTTAAATCAAAGTGAGACATGATATTTTATTAGTAATTTTATTATGGCAAAAAAAGAATTTTATGATGAAATTTTGCTCATCTCAAAATATCCTCCTTTAACCTTGATTACTGCAGCACAAATTTTTGGCATTCGTTGCAAAGTTTCTCAAAGTACAAGTTTGATAATTGATTACAGTCTTAATGACTCTAAGAGCAATTTTTAATTTTTTTTCATTCTTCTGTTAATTTCATCCCATTCCAATTCTCGGGGCGTCTTCAAATTTTTCATCTGTAGTGTATATATATATATATATATATATATATATATATATATGTGTGTGTGTGTGTGTGTGTGTGTGTGTGTGTGTGTGTGTGTGTGTGTGCGTGTGTACGTGTGTGTGTATGCATGTATGTGTTGAATTAATCAATGTAAAATGGACTTCTCTAGTGACAGTGTCCTGATTTTATCATTTTCTTTTTCATAGGAATAGCTAAAGGTGGCTTCAAAAACCTAAGCAAAGTATTAAGAAACAGGAAAATGCCGTCAGAAAAAAAATGTCCGCAGAACTGTTATGAAATGCTGGACAATTTTCTCAATGCTGGAAAAGAGACTTGAAGCAATTGGAATGCAGTTCTAAAAAAAAAAAGATACTGTATGTTGAAACTTGACTAATGCATGGAATAATAATGCAACACAAAATGTACTCAGAACAAAATGTATTGAAACAAGAAAGTGTACACAATATTTACATATAGTCTTTTGTATATTCCTGGGAAGACTGTTCCTGGAGAATGTGTTGACTAAGTCGCAGTCGGGCAGAGTCTCCAGTTGAATCTCTTGATTCGCCCCTTTTGTCTTCCCGGTACCAACCATATTTATATAGTCGGTACTCCACTATGCAAATTAGGTGGATCCTACCACAACACTGTAAATAACATCACAAAAAGAGATCATTGCAATTTCAAAGGCACATAATGAGGAAAAGACTACTTGGAGAATTTGATACTCACAAGTGATATTGAAGGCAAGAGAGACGGAAAAATGCTGCGATTAACCTACCGAACGAGTAAATGTGTGACAGAAGAGACATTGGGATGGTTAGGAGAAAGGCAAACTTACTAAGAGCAACAATGGGCAGGAAGTTGTGGAAAGCCTTGATCGCCTACCTCTTGAATAAAAACATCGCGAAGTATGTATCTATGTTGTCTAGTGGTTAGGACGTTCGTTTTCTGACCAATATCATGGTTTCGAATCTCACAACGTTTGCTTTGTCAAGAAGATGACTTCTGGATGTTATCGGTCTAGGGATCGCGATTCAGGGTTAGGGTTAGGGTTAGGGTTGGGGTTAATTTTGGAAAGTGCCTGAAAATCATACCACGGTTTGACCAAGCCTTGTTCGTAAAATTGGGTAGACGGAACCCTGAATAACCATCGGTGGTTGAGCTAGCACGAAGTCACAAGTCATCGTGACCGAGGGTTTGATCATGCTGGCTTTGTTCAGACTGTTGATCACGCCAGGTAATGTGCTCTCTACAAGAAACTGTAAATAAGGCCTGCTCAACTTAGTTGTAGAATATACCTGAGGGCTGTGACCACAGAGTAGAATAGGAAGAGGTTTGCATTAAGATTGACCTCAATGTTTGAAAACATCCTCAGGAGTGACGAGTCTGTATTCCATGTTGATGGTTTCATCAGTCGTTACATTACTGGGCGTCGTGTGATAACGATCCTAACATGTCGGTATGGCAGATGCAAGGTCGACCAAAATGACCGTGTGATGCAGAATGACGTCATCAAGAGTCGTCCGCCGATATCTTCTGTGTGATACCATGAATACTGACCGCTATCCTTCAGATACTAGTAAACTACGCGTGGACCAAGGTTTCTTCCTGGGATAACATTGGTGAGCTGATATTCATGCAGGATAGTGCACGGCCCGATTTTACTCTTACTGTGCTTGCGGGGTTACACCAACGTTTTCCAGGGCGTTGGATGGGACGACGCGGACCTCATGAATGGCTTCCAGGAAGTCCAAATCTCACACCGATATGATTTTTACCGGTGGGATGGCACAAACGAGAAGGCCTACATGACAAAACCTTGCATACCGAAGGACTAAGAGACACGGATTCAGGACGTTATTAATTATATCCCAGACGCCGTCCTTCTGAAGGTTGTACATTCCATCCTTGGCCGTTTGAGGAATCTTTCTGATGCCAGCGGACCTTACGTTGAAATATGAAGATTTAATTACATTGTCCCCTGTAAAAAAAAAATAATTTGTTTCAATAAAACCGTAATAGGAATAGGGGTTTTATTGCCATTTTTTAATGCCTACTTACTTTTCACCTACCGTGTATATATATATATATATATATATATATATATATATATATATATATATATATATATATATGAATAAAGGAAAACAGAGAAATTTTCTCTGCCAATGGTTTTCTCATTCTAATCAAGTTCCTCAGTGGACGAAATGTATTGGTAAGAAACGTTTCCCCTTTGTCGTTGTTCATATCTATGTAATATATATGTATGTATGTATATTCTTAAACCCACGTCCAAATTACTCTATGTCGCCAGGTTAACAAAAAAAAGGATTATATTCTCGCATATCACAAGTATATGGCCTTACTATACAATTGTGAACCCTGTGAATCACCGTGTGGCTCCTTTTAACGAGGCTAGTGTGGGTAACGATTACAAATACGTAATGAGTTCTATCATAACTGGATGCTCCATACAAAACTCGATATTAAATAGCTCAACAATGGTTGACAATTCGTTAAATCAACCAAGCTAACGAACCCGGAGGAAAATCTGTTTTGTCGTCACCACGCCCCTCTCGCTACGTACAACACGAGGCCAAACAACCACACCCACTTGTACGAGAATGAATCGCAGTCATTTTGCGCAAGCTTAAATGCATCCAATAAAAATCAATATATGATTTTCAGAAAAATAAGATCAGCTTATTTGTTAATGTATCGGATACTCAAGACGTTGTCTCAGTCGGTGGACAATTGCACTCTCATAGGTATGAGGTTCTCACATTGGAAATATAAAGTGTACCACTTTAAGCAAAAGACGAAGGTATTTCTTCTAAGTGACGTATCACTTCAGAATCGATCATGGCTCTCTACTACTTTCTATCCATTGTAGCTCTTAGTAAGGTTTCTCTCTATAATACCCCCTTGAAAATGTACACAAGCTCGTTAGGTAGTTTATTAGCTGCTTTGCTCTGACCCTTTCGACTTCAGTATTTTCTGTGTGTACCAAATTCTCCAAGTACTCGTTCACTGATATGTACCCTTGAAATATCAGTTACCTCTTTCTGATTCTATCTTTTTGGATTTCGTGTTAGATTTACTGCTAATATGGCAGATATATTACAAAGAAATAGTAGTTAACTCTGGCAGGAATGACTTTCACTTTATGCCGCTGTTTTTCTTCGTCTTTGTTTTTTCTCTCATTTTTATTTTTCAACAGGCCAATTGATAATCCGAGTTGAGAAAGAAAACCAAAATAATAAGCCCTACCGCCCACCTGTTTAGTCTTTTTCTTTCCGCTAATTTGTAATGTTTTTCTATTTCTAATTCTTCCACGCTGGAGCCCCTTTTGTTTGCCTCAAGGTTCTTGATAAGACCCAGAGACGGGTATGCAATGTAATTGGCCCTGTTCTGGCTTCTCGTCTGCAGTCTCTCTCTCACAGACGCACCGTCGCCTCTCTCTGTCTCTTTTACAAATACTTCCATGGTAATTCACTCCGATGAGCTGCTATCGCTGGTTCCCAGGCTCCATGAATTCAAGCGTCCTACGAGGCTGGCATCCCGTTCCCACCCTTTCACTGTTGAAACTGTTAAATGTAGACGTCTCTTCTACTCCAATAGCTTCATATCTCGCACCTCACGCCTAAGGAACTCCCTTCTTCATTCCTGTTTCCCTGATGACTATGATCTCCAACTATTCAAGTGTAATGTCAATCGACATCTCCAGTTGCCTTGATCTATCCTCTGTCCTTCTCCACATCCTTTCCTCTAACACTCCTATTTGCTCTCGCTCCAAATCCTCTGTAACCCCTTGCGTGCTAGTGGTTTCCAGCCTTGCCTGGGGTGAAAAGCTGAAAAAAAGAAAAGAAAAAATAAGCCACTTGTGTCTCTGTGGTTTTATTGCCTTTCTGGGGGTGAACTTGATTTAAAAAACTATCGCGGAAAATACTACTGTATATAAAAAGCAAGTTAGTAGTACAGCTGAGCAGAAAACAGACCCACATATTGACCAGTTGTTCTTCCGTTTCGTATGACGAATACATATTTCTGCGGTCTTGATGCTATGTGTCTCAGATCAGTGTTTTAGCATTATAGATATTTCCATTCAGTTATATCTGAGTCTTCTGTAGTTTCTCTCTATATCATGAAAGGGTAATTCAAGCCATATTTAAGAATGGTGGATCAGTTATTTATTGTCCTCATAATTACTCTTTTTCTTCCCGCTCATTAGTAATGTTTCTGTTTCTAATTCTTCCACGCCCGGTAACCCTTTGTGCCCTAGTGGCTATACTACCCTCTATGAGGTGAACTCGATCTAAAAATCGTATTTGTTTGCTTAAATTTTAAAACCTTTGTCCTTACTTTTATGTTCAGACTACTGTATTCTCAACCTCCTTCTGTCGAACCATATTTCTGTTGCTTCAAGTATTTTCTTTATCTTTGCGGAGATTCATAGTAATATAGGAGGACCAATATTATATTACATTTAAGAACTTTTTGTTTTGTTTCTTAACGAACTTTTCCTGTTTCTCAATAATCTGTAAAATGGCGTCTTTTGCTATTCCAGTTCGACTTCAGATTTCGGAGTCACTTTTTTCGTCCTCTGTTAAAACACTTCTTAGAGATATAAATTGTCACACTTGATGAGTTGGTAATGTCGTTCACAGAGATTTAGACATTGGCACACATCCGCGACATTTGGAGGGAGTTGGCCAGTTGCTCAATTGCGCAACAACCCTACGACCACACGCGAACATCAGTGATGATTATGATGAGCATCATCATATCAGATGAAAGGTCATATCAGACGGGCCTCAAATTCAAGCACGGAAATAAAAACAGATGAATAGGCGGTTTTCTGAAGGATTTTCCTTCAGCTATTGTTAAAAAAAAATAAAGCTATTTATGCTAGATAATGTGAAATATTTAAAAAAAATAGATAAAAATAAAATAAGAATACTGACTATTTGAATTTTTTCAGATATATATATATATATTTTATTTTATTTCAAATTTTCCGTCTGATTTTGAAGATATAATCTTTTACATTACACAAACCTGAAGAAAGGATTATATCCTCGTATTGTTTGTATTTTGAAAATGGATTATTTCTTTACTTTCCTGCGTATGGATATTTGTGTTTAATGTATTGATGTACAAATGATAACGCTCTAGTTGGCCAGGAACTGATATTGAATTTTGTATTCGGTACGTTTTTCGGGGTGGCGGGAAATGACAAAAAGAAAACAAAACGCAACCTTAGCTGCTGGATGTTATAATCTAAAGCACTACTCATGTGTAGAATTCTTCTTCTTCATGTCTGTAGAGAAGAGGATTAAAAAACAACCAATTCTTTAAACTTAGGCATATATTTTATTTAAAAAAGAGCTACTTTTCTTTTCCGCAAAAAAAAAATCTTAACACATTTTCCATTTCGACAGCATGTCAGCAATAGTCTATCGATCCTGCCTTCTAAACAACGTTACTTTTTTTCAAGCAGGAGAATATAACAACACTTTTTATTCTCTAGACAAGTGTTTCTCAAGAGTTTTTTTTTTTTTTTACTTACTTTTGTATTACGGCCATATAGCGTCGAAACAGCGGTTCGAAGTTAAGCTATGTCGAAACTTGTCAACACCTAGGTGGGTGATCGCTTGGGAATAGCAGGTGCTGTAGGCTTGAATGTGGGAGTGGTTTAATAGATAATGGTTCAAGTGGTTAACTGGAGAGCCGAGTTCCAATTCCAGTTGGGTTCATTATATTCACTTACGGGAAAATTCCCTTGGGAAGGGTATGAATCCACTTCCTCTCCTCCCGCCTATAGGTTAATTAGTAAAATTTATATCATTATTAACTGCCTCCACTCAATTCTTACAATATGAAAATATTTTTTAGCTTTAAATAACCTGCAAACTGTTGATAAGCCGTAGAGATCGAATTAACCAATCAACACCTCACGAGGCACATGTAGAATAATTCAAATTTTAAATTTTAATAAAGAAAAATTAGTCATGAAATTTGAAAATATGAAATTTTGGTTTACCATTCTCAGAGAAGATTACCGGTACAGCTTTTATTTATAAATAATCTGATATTTATAGGAAGGTGGATAATGACCGATTTAAATCCCCTGAGGAAGGCAAAACGATTAAGGAATATTAAATCCCTTAATCTTTAACGAGTGGATCCAGTTTAAAATATCAAATGACAAAGACTTGACTTACATATGGAAGCCATGTGCTTTGTGTCTCTAACTTTTTTAAAACTATTTTTACTTATATAAATAATTCATAAGTTAATCACCCGTTAGCTTGGGACTCAACTTGTTAACGTTAGTGCGCTAGGGTACACTGGTAGAGAAACTCTGTTCTGACCGCGTGACACTTATACGTGTATTTTTAATACCGTGTTTAGCTACAACTTAGGTGATTATGGATTTCAAAAGCTTCTTTTATTTTAGCAGCTGTAAGTTTCCATGACGTCTTCGGAAAAATTGTGGATTGTTTCCAGATGCTTTCTTCAAGAATCTCTTATACTGGTTACCAGCCAAAGCTAGAGATTTTAGTCTGCCCTACCATTTAACCCAAAGCTGAAAGGATTGAGAAAAAAACACTTTTCCTAGGAGCATGACTTAGAAAGTAAACATTACAGGCATGGATCGGAATTTGATCTCGGTGAGTTCATTTTCGGCACCGATATCCTTTGTACCACCCTCACAAATATATAAAAAAACAGGATTATTCTTTTCTCTTCTTTCACTATTTATCTGCATCTTCTCATTCTCTTCCGTCTCCTTCTTAATTTCTGTATCCTGTTCATGATTTTTAACTCGTCGTTATACAAACATTATTATAATATTTGACAAAGAAATAAAGAAGGTTAAAAATACTTGAGTCGATGTCTTTTTTTTTTCTTCTGTATCTCGTAATTTTAATGTATCTTTATTTCACTCTTTACCCGCCTTTCAATCTTTCGTTCGTTCACTCTCAAAATATCTACCCATCAAGCCATCTTTTTTTATTTCCTTCGGTTCCGTTTCCTCTCTTTCCCCCTCTGTTTTTTCCTTTTTCCTGCTTTTCTTCTTCTCTTTATCTAGCTTTCTCACGTCCTCAATTTTATCCGCCATATTTTTTTCTTTAAGCAAATCACGGCAAACAAAGCGGGAGTGCCACTAGCACGCAAAGGGTTTACAAAGAGTGAGAGTAAGAGTAAAGAGGAGTGTTTGGGAAAAGGATAAAGAGAAGTACAGGGGTCAAGGTCAAAGCATCAGAAGATGCCGATTGACATTACATTTGAATATTTGTAGATTATAGCTATCAGGGAAGTAAGTGATAGGAAGGATTTCCACTGACGGGAGGTGTGAGATGTTGGAATAGAAGAGGTAGCTACATTTGGTCGTTTCGACAGTGAAAGGGTGGAACCAAGATTCCAAACTAGTAGCAAGCTTAAATTCACGCAGTTTGGGAACCAGTGAAAGTAGCCCATCAAAGTAGTTGCCATGAAAATACTTGTAGAAAAGACAGCGGGAAGCCACAGCACTTCTGTGAGATAGTGTCTGTAGACGGGATGCCAGATCAGGATATTTCCCCTTCTTCGTCTGCACCAGATTTTCTCAGTTTATTTATCAAGAGATGAATTCATAACTTGGGAAAGGTGTAAATTTATCTCTTCTCCCCAATTATATGGGTTGAATATAAGGATATACTGAGTTTTATAGCCTTGATTAACAACCAGTCTACGACAGAAAGAAACGTTATATTAAAAAAGATAAAAAACTGAAACATTGGATGCAGTTTATTTTATCGAAAAGTGTAGCTCTTCATAATAATTAGAGGATATATATATATATATATATATATATATATATATATATATATATATATATATATATATATATATATATATATATATATATATATCAGAAGAATAAAAAGAAGAGGGAAACCGCAAACGTTTTTGGTTGTAATGTGCATTTTTTTAAAAATATTATGCTTTATTTTCCATAATTTTGCTACACGTGTTTCTGTTCTCGCGACTGTCATCAGGCAAATGGTGGAGATTTTCACATATTAATAAAAATAATAAAGATTTTTTCTTATGTGTTTCGATGGTTAAATATTCATGATATGTGCCATTCTCTTTTTTGTGTGCTAGTGACCCAAATGTTTTTCTTGAACTCATTTATATGCGTGTCTGTGCGTGTGTGCGTGCATGTCGACGTAGTGGTGGTACAGCGTTAGTATTTGAAGGATTTTTTAGTTTAAGCTTTTAATTAAAACAAATGCGGCCATTTACTTCCAAGCAAATTAAGAAGACTACCAAATAATATGGATTTATTTATATTGAAAAAAAACCTATAATTTGTGCTTAAAGATGAACTGCTGAAAAAGCAATTAAATTTACAGGTACTATGCTAATTATACTTCATATTGAAATAATGAAATATCGAAAAAGAAGAAAATGAAACTATCACCTTATCACTGATGTCCTCCAAGAAATCTCGATTTCTCATTTGAAATCAGAAATTGTGGCCGGTAGATTCAATGTGTGAAAAATAAAGCTTAACATCGAGATAAATAATTTATTGAAATTCGCTATTGAATTCAATTTGATTGAATGTGAAATAAATGTTGGAATGGCATTAATATTTTAGCCACGGGTCAATGTTCTTATTCTAGACCGTTTTAAATATTTATTTAGCAATGCAAAGGGTAAGAAACTCTTGGAGAGCCATGATCGTCGACGTCCTGAGTAGACGGGACAAATCAAAGAAGAAAAAGAAATCTTGTCAAAATACAATCTTTCTTTCAGTCTTTCTCTTTCATTATTCTTTCTTTCTTTCTTTCTTTCTTTCTTAGTTTCTTTCTTTCTTAGTTTCTTTCTTTCTTTGTCTCTCTCTTTCTTTCTTTCTTTTTTCTTTCTTTCTTTCTCTTAGCATCTCTCATTTAATTCTCTCACTCTTTCTTTCGCTCTCTCACTCGCGCTCGCTCTCTCTCGTCTATAAGATGTTCAATTTGGAATGTATACTTATAGAAGACGCATTAATTGGACCAGTTCACGATCAGTATTGAGAAGATAAACAAATAGCCAACTTTGAAAACTAACCCGGCGTAAACAGGTATTTCAGCTTGTTAATATGATTTCTCGAATGCGCAGAACTATAGACGTAATACATACTGTTTAAAATAAAAACGGGACGTCTATTTTAATTTCGAGTGTCCACTATAATAATGTTTGAAAATATGTATAGATATATATTATATATATATATATATATATATATTATAAATACATTATTAGTATATATATATATATATATATGCATTATTAGTTTGTTTGAAGAGGACTGTCAATATTCAGATGAACAAAAATCATTCTTGGCCATTGCTAATAGATTAGACAATATTCGCTCGAATCTCCAGATCATGGGGACAATTTTACACACTCTATGTGTGAAATCACTTGTGCGAATGTAAGAAAATTTGAATAAAATCTGAAACCTTGTACATTATCAGTCCTCTTCAATGAAACTTTTATAAAAGAGAGATTGTTGCGTCCATAGCCTTCCTAACCGCCTGTATGACTAAATATAAAGGAATATAAGGGATCTTGCTTGAGGATTATCGGATAAAACGTACGCCTGACGAAGACCGGAGACCACTCCGTTAGGCGTGCGAGAGTTCACATCGCAATAATCCATGAAATAAGGAAATCTTATTTCCCCCTTTCCTTTCTTGTTTTCTTACTATTTTCTTTTCCATTTTCTCGCTCTATAAGTTTCCCGCTTGTCTTAAGGTTGTTCTTTTGTTTCTAAGATTAACAGATTCTCTTCCTCCGGTTTATATCAGGTTAACTTAAGCCGAGCAGATGTTCTATGTCATAATATTTCGTACAAACAAATCCTTGATAAAGGATATGCATTAGTGAAAAACGACTTACTGTTTAGTTCCAGTTAAAGAGGTCAATTCAATTAGGATATTCGATTATCCTTCAAGATGTAGTAAGGGTCAGCGTAACTCGTCTTGCAAACCTATATAACTATAGTTTCTCAACCTTTATAAGCATCGGCACATCGATGAGCAAATGAAAATATCACGCATACTATGCAAAATTTTTTAAATGTATACATTTAAATGTTAAGAAAGAAAACGATAGATTAAAAAAATACATGCGCAAATATGAACTTACTTTGTTTCAATGTTTCTATTCAAATATTTTTGCAATTCATTTAGCATGTCTGGTGTTTTTAAAGAGTTCTTCAATTTTTGGTCGAATGTGCGATAAACAGACCCTCATTTCTTTTTCAGTTGAGCGTTGTCTTTCTCGCTTCTTATTTTTTATGTCATTTAAGGTCAAGGAGCCTAATTCACCTAAAGAAGAAGTAGAAAATGCAATAAAACTGATCAAACCTTTATAGCTAATTTGGGATATGTTTAATATTTATTCATTTATTCAAATACTAACGCTGTAGCACGACTACATCCACATGCACGCAAAAACACACAGACACGCATATAAATGAGTTCACGAAAAACATTTGGGTCACTAACACACAAAAAGAGAATGTCACATATCGTGAATATTTAACATCGAAAAACATAAGGGAAAATTTTTTTTTTTTTAATAATATGTGAAAAATCCACCCTTTGCCTGATGACAGTCGCGAGAACAGAAACACGTGTAGCAAAATTATGTAAAATAAAGCATAATATTTTTAAAAAAAATGTACATTACAAACAAAAACGTTTGCGGTTTTCCTCTTCTTTTTATTCTTTTTTATATACACACACACACACAGACACACACACACACACATGCATATATATATATACACACACACACACACACACACACACACATATATATATATATATATACATATATATATATATATATATATATATATATATATATATATGATGGACTCTCCCGTCGAATTCGACGTGTGATTTTTTGACGACCACGAACTAATTATCTGCATGCCTATGACGGGCATGACTTTTGAAACCGGCTCGAGAATTGCACAAAAGACCAGAAACACTACAGGAGAATATATTGTATCTAAGTGCAACAGGAACACTACTAGCTATCTTATTTTGCTTTCATGTTTCACGAAGTCGAATTTCCCGTCACCTGTGAATCTTTGAAGGTTGATTATACTCTTACATACACTATCTTCAATTACTTTCCGGCTGTTCCAGACGAATACAATTTATACATATATATATATATATATATATATATATATATATATATATATATATATATATATATATATATAATTAATGATATTATTTGGTAATCCGTATGGATAATTCCAAAGAGGATATAATCTAGAACGGTCAATATAAAAACAGACCAAGCATTAGTTATTATTAAGAAAACGACTTTAAGGGTATATGATTATAATTTATTTCCTTAGGCCGACATTTCGATCCTAATTCATCAGATCAACTATTTTCATACAAATAAATGTGTGACATTTTTTTCAAGGCATAAAATTATATATTATTATTTTTAATAACGTTTGATTGAGTGGGTAGGTTTAAATTGGGGGCGGGGAGAGATGAAACAAATATATATTTAGAAATGGATAATGTGATGGAGAGAGGGATTGTCGAAAGACAGGTAAATAAAATTTGGATGGGAAAGAAAAGTGAATATAGAGATATGTATATCCATCTTTATAAAGAGACATATCGGAATAGTAGTAGGGGGGTAGACAAGATGACCTATTTATCAATTATCTTCACAGGAGAGTAGAAGAAGAAATTAGAAAAACAGAACGATAGAAAAGAAAGTAACGAAATAAAATGTAAGACAGAATAGAAATAAGACAGGGCAAAAAATTACCCCGTGACAATTTTTCGCAGCGCATTTAAGAGAATCGCGCGGCAATTGAAAATCGCTGCTGTAGTGATTCCCATCGACACTAAGTGTCGCACGCTTCTTATCTTGTATGATACAAAGATCATCATTAATTGTTGATTTGTCTTTACGGCTTTTTTAAATTAGGAAAATAATTCAAGATTGAAAGCATTTTGAGAAGATAATAGTCATTTACTGATACCAGTTCTACTAATTATCCTACAGTTGGGGGAGAAAAAATGAATTGATCACTCATTAGAATTGCTATATATTAATATAATAATTGGAAACATATACTTAAAGAGTCAAATTTCTTTTTTTAATAACAGTAGGAGCTTTACAAAATAAGACATTTTCTTACATAAATGTTAAACTAATGTTGAAATAAGATTCTACTAGAAATTGGGATTATAATTCATAAAAATTATGTCCCCAAGGACACATGACTCAGCGGATAATAAAAGCGTTAGTTGTAGTAATCCAGTGACTTGATCCAAAGAGTTGTGAGTTCAATACTTAGCCACAGTGGAAGTAAACAAAAACTTGGAAAGTTGAGTCACTGAAGAGAAATAACTGAAACTGACATATCCAGAAGAGGCATGGAACGTGGAACTAGAACAATCAACGCCGGTGAACGAAATAAAGGGCTCAGTTCGAAATTACAATCACCTGAAGAAGGCCGGGGCGAACAACGGTTGAAACGTCATGAATATGACAACAATGATGAGGACAACAATCCGAACAATTAAAATAGAGTAAATAAAGCGGGATATTGTTTTTTCTGTTATTATTTAGCATAATACTATATATTCATATGAATTCGTAGATACCCGTCTACTAGGGTGACTAATCAATCCCTATTGCAGACGCTTGCTCAGGCGCATTTGTGTTTATTCAAAACCCACGGAGCCCACCTGCGGTTTATATCACAACTATCCTGAGCAGACCCTAGTTACAGTTTCTGGGAAAGAACGTGTTATCTAGCGTGATCAGCAATTTGGATAAGACCAGCACGCTCAAGCTCTCGGCCACGATTACTTGTGACTTCGTGCTAGCCCAGCTATCGACGGTCCCCAAGGGTTCCGTCTACCCAATTTCATCCATAAGTCTGTGGTTTGATTTTCAGGCACTTTCGAAAGGTGCCGCACGCTGGGATCGACCCTATAACATCAGGAAGTCTCCTTCCTGACAAAATTGACTATGGTGCGATTCGAACACGGATCTCATGGTCATAATGCGAACGTTCTAACCACTCAGCCACGTGCCCATAACAGATTCATCAAATAAGTGCAAAAAACGCATTCAAAGATTCAAATGTGAACACCTAATAATAGTAAGAATCCAATTAAATTCGACTGTCGTTTTTGATGACTTTGGCAAAATAATTTCTACCTTGTAAATAACTTCCTTGTAAAGTGGGATGTTATATTCTTTTGTTATTAAGCAGTAAACTGATCCCACAGATTTACTACGTATTTTTATAATAATTGGAAAAAAATGTATTTAACGACTTGAATGTGTAAACCTAATAATAGCGAGGACTTACTAAAAGCGGTTGTCATTTTTATGGCTTGGCCAAACTTGCATTAAAATAAAAATCTACTAGACATACAGTGAGAGATAAAGTTCTATTGCTATTAAGTAACAAATTGATCCCCAAGAAAGACTATATAATAATATAACTGTAAAAATATATTTAAGTACTTACATGTGAAAGGCTTCTAATAATAGTCAGAATTTTAAAAATTATGTTGTCATTATTTATGACATGGGTAAAATATTTTAGTTATAAAAACGAAATAAAAAACGTACTTCTCTGCAATAAAACTGTCTTCAGTCTTTATTCTCCGGCTTTCGAGCTTAGTGAATGCATTGCAAAAAATAAATTTTCAACATTCATCTTTGATTCAGATGAATGTGAGGCAAGTCAATTGATGGAGATGAATCAATACTTCATCTTCGTAAATCGGACTTCCATATTGAATGAATACAAATACAGATTTCTAATTGGAGAAAATTGTAGTCTAGCGCAACGAACCAAATAGATTACAAATATATATAATGAGAGAAGAAGAATGCATAATTGTAGAACGCCCCCTATTGACTGATGTTCATACTAACGAATTCTGACTCGGAGTAAGCAAAGCATGGATGGAAGAATGACTCGTTCGCTTGTTTCTCGGCGTTCATTTTTATTATAGTAAGTGCTTTCTGATACTTTTTTTAATCTCTCAGAATAATCCTTCATATCCAAGTCGCATTCAATTTGATTATTTTCCTATTCGCTTTGGATGCATTTCCCTACTCGGCTTTACTCAGTTCATATCGACCAATCGATGCGCTTTACAATGTCAGCAAACATTATTTTTTCACATGTTTTACTTGCAAGGTTTTTAATCAAATAAATTCACATAACTTCAGATTGGAAGAATTTTTCTTTTTCTTTTCACTTTGGTGTTGTTGCCTGCCACATTTCTGGCAAGTGTCTAAATTTGATGAGCGTTTTTCGATGTCAGAATATACAAATTGAAATTGTTATTTTCATCGACGGTTTTTAAGTACAGAAATAATTGCGAATAGAAATATTATTGTATTGGAAATTAAAGTTGCTCTTCCCTTGAAAAGGAAAGGAAAATCACACCTGTTTCATAAAAGAAATTGAACTTAAACTGCAGAAATTCCCTTTAGATGGAGTCAGAGTGAGGCAAACGTTTGTAACAGTTTCGGAGTGAGTGTTTAAGAAGTTCCTCTAGTCAGGTTGGATTTCGATGTAACTAACATGGCTACAAATATTATATATATATATATATATATATATATATATATATATATATATATATATATATATATATATATATATATATATATATATATATATATATATATGTGTGTGTGTGTGTGTTTGTGTGTGTGTTTGTGTGTGTGTGTGTGTGTGTGTAGCATGACGATTGCATCTAGCATGAAACAGTGTCACTTTTATGTTCACTTCTATATATATATAGCCGAGTGGTTAGAATGTTTGCATTCTGGTCACGAGACCCGGGTTCGAATCTTACTATGGTCGATTTGTCAGGAAGGTGATCGGGCTGTTATCGGACACGAGGGATCGATCCCAGCGTGCGGCACGTTTGGAAAGTGCCTGAAAACCATACCACGAGTTGACCCAAGCCTTGTGAGTGCATTTAGGTAGACGGAACCCTTGGGTACGTCTACCAAGTTACAAGTCATACGTGGCCGAGGGTTTGAGCTGGCCTTGTTCAAATTGTTGATCACGCTAGATTACACGCTCCATCCCAGAAACTGTAACTAAGGTCTGCTCAGCATAGTTGCAGGTGTACTCTGTGGGTGTTGAATAAATGTAAATACGCCAGAGAAAGCATCTGCAACAGGGATTGGCTAGCAACGTAGTATACGGATATCCTAGAATACGAGTCGCCAGCTACACACACACACACACACACACACACACACACACACACACACACACACACACACATATATATATATATGTATATATATATATATATACCTATTCAGTAAAATGAATGGAGCACTTTGGCTGATGGGTATTTGTTTACATTTGTAAAAACAATACGCTAGATTTAGTTGTGTAACTCTACCGAGTGAAGATAGCTCTGGCTGACACCATTCGGAAGTTTACTCGCACTGAGGAGCGAAACAGTACTGTCTGTGAATGACATATATATATATATATATATATATATATATATATATATATATATATTGTTTGTTTGCTTGTTTGGCCAGCAATCCCTGTTTTATACAAGTTTCGTTGAAAACGACTGACAAGCTGTGGTTGAGTTTTTTTTATATAGTTTCTCATGTGTTCGTATAAATTTTCTTTTCTTTTCAGGACATAAATTATAAAAAAATGTCCTAATTTTCAGTTTTTAGCCATTCTCAAGGATAGATTTTATTTACTTCTGAATATATGCATTGTTTTATGTATGTAGCTAGAGTTATAGGATTTTTTTTATCTTCCTAACACGGTCAGTACATTGTCACCGTTTTCACGCGCACACAAACAGACACACGCACACACATATCTGTGCTCACATGCTAGGACATAACAACCTCCTGAGCAGACCAAGTATAGAACTGAACACGATTTGGGCACCCCTAATCGTAAGAGAGAACCTAGAATAACAACTTAGGTTTAAATATACCAAAAATTCATACACGATCGTCCCAGTGACACATGGCCGAGGCGACTAGGACGTTGAAACAGTGATTGCAAGTTCTCCCGATGTTCTGAGTTCAATCCCGAGCAAAGGCAGCGGCAGCGACAAACAAGAGCGGTGACAACGATAATAGAAGCACAGCAGCAGCAACGATGGCGTCAAGCAGTAGTAGCAGCAGCGATGGCCTTAATGGAACGAGAACATGGTACCCCCGTAACAATAAAGGGTTGGGTTCGAAATTCCAGACCGACGGTTCCCGAGTTCGAGATGCACCTGAAGAAGGCCGGAGGATCAGACGGCCGAAACGTTGTGAGGAAAGCAACCAAGATGAGGAAGTCAGTCCGATTAACGAAATCCATAGAAATATAAATGATGTAATATTTGTAACCTGTAAATCAATCTAACTAAATAATAGGAGGACTTAATAAAATATGATTTTTGATGGCACGGTCTCTTAATTATTATTATATGTTTCTGTTGGACATAAAGTGGGAGGTCTGTTTTCTATTGTATCAAGTAGTAAACTGATCCCTCTGAATTACTGTATATTAATAATTGGAAATATTATAGAAAGGCTCTGGTTGTGTTATACTTTTAAATAATAGGACAGTGCTTCGTCATAGGGTAATGGCTATCAGGACTCGTCTGAATGAACATTACAATTGAATAATGAGTTTGATCCTCACTAGGTGCCCCATACTAAATTCAATATGGAAACTCAATAATGGACGACATGTCGTAAAATCAACGAATCTGGCTTTAGATTAAGATAGATTTAATACAATTTTCTGTGATTTTTAATGTCATGATTAAATTCGTCTTTATATAATCTTCAACTAGTCATAAAATGGGGGATCTGTTTTCTGTTATTTTTAGTAATAAACTTAATACTTCCAACAATTACTACATATTAATATCTGGAAAAATAAATCTAAAGGCACTTATATGAGTAGCGTCTAATAATAAGAAGTTGTCTAGGAATCAGGTAATAACGAGGCTAGTCTGGATGAATATTACTGTTGGGTAATAAGTTCGGTCCTCACTGGGTGCCCTGTACAAGATTTGGCATTCAATAACACAACAAGTTTTAAAATCAACCAACCTAGCTTGGCCAACGCTGCTATATTAAGTACTAATATAAATTTCTACTGATCATAAACTGGGGGGGGGGGCGGTTTGATTTAATTAATAAACAAAGGTTGAGATAAACTCAAATAACCGAATAATAAAAGGGATTTAATGAAATATGGCCTAACTTATGGCACGGTTAAACTATTCTTAATGTAAGCTTCTACTGGGCATAAATTGGGGGATCTCTTTTCTATTCCGATTGATAAAAAATTTATACGGAATTCCTTATATTTGGCGTATTAATAACTGGAAAAATATTTCAAGGATCCCATGTGAATACCTTGTAATAATAGGGGGGCACTGGTATATTGGTTAGCGAGGCTAGTCTAACAAAGATTGACATCGGTTAATCAACTACGCTAACTTAATAGGGAAATAATTAATACGATCTGATGTAATTTTGTATAGCATAGGTAATCTATTATTAAGATTCTGCTGGATATGAAGAGGGGATATATTTTCTATTATAGTAATTAATAAAATGATCCAACAGAATTATTAACTGGAATAATTATTTTACGGCTCAGATGTGAATAGCTTTTAATCATAAGAAGGCGCCTGTACCTGTGGTAGGGGTCACTGTGGCGAGACTGGTTGACACTACTGAGTAAAACATTCGATTAGCACTGGAAATTTGAAACTTTCATTTTTAGGGATTCCTTAGCTTATATGGCAGCAGAAGAATCCCTAAAATGGTATATTTCAGATTTGAAATCCCCTATGAAGACTTCAAAGCAGCTATGAACTCATATATTCATAACCACTGATGTATGATAAAAAACGAAAATATTTTTGATTCATTTTAAATATAATAATACTATTAATAACTATCTATGAGGTGAGATAGTGTAAGTATTTTACACTATTTACATTGTTCGGACTGTTGTCTTCATCTTCATTGTCATATTCACAAAATTTTCGTCCGTTGTACTCTCCCGCCTTTTCCAGGTGATTGGAATTTTGAACTGAACCCTTTATTTCGCCCACGGAGTTAAATTGTTCTAGTTCCACGTGCTATGCATCTTCCGGTTGTCTCAAAATCAGTTACATCCCGTTTAACTCAACTTTCCAAGTTTTTGTTCACCTCTGCTGTAGTCAGGTATTTAACTCACACTTCTTTGAGTCAAGTCAGTGGATTCAACCAACGCTTTTGTCTATGGGGCCATGAGTCCACAAGGACCTGACCTAAAGACTTGTGAGTTCAATACCTGGCTATAGCAGAGTTGAACACAGCTTCGATAGTTTAGTTAAAAGGAAGGTATACTGAGACATCTGGTAGAGGTATGGAACGTGGAATTAGAATAATCTACCCCGGCGAACGAAATAAAGGGTTCAGTTCGAAATTCCAGAATAAGGCCGGACCGTACAACGGTCGAAGCGTCGTGAATATGGCAACGAAGATGAGGACAGCACTCGAAATAATGTAAATAGTGAAAATAATTACAATACCACATCTCAATAATATAGACAGATATTAAGTAGTAAGAATTATGGAACTACCATCCTAACAATAATCTTTACAAAATTAAAACCGTTCTAGGAGAATGTTATCATTGTCTCAAACTTTCTTGGAAGCAAAAGTCGTCCTATCAAGAATCAGAATAGGAAGCATGCATATTACTTATTTTTTCTAAAATAAAATGAACATCCTTCTGAATATATGGCATATCAGGAGGCGTATACTGTACAACATATTCTGACCTTTACCCAGCAACATTGACACCTTAGAGCTGTTTTTTTAATAATCAAGCAAATTTATTCAAGAATTCAATTCCTCCACCAGAAACATGGAATAAAAAAGAGTAACACAATGGGGTCTAATATTTGAAATCATTGCGTGTGGCCGAGTGATTAGAACATTTGCTTTCTGACCATGAGACAAGGGTTCGAATCTCACCACGGTTGATTTGTCAGGAAGTCTCCTTCCTGATATTATCGGCCTGCAGAGACCATCCCAGTGTGCGGCACCTTTGGAAAGTGCCTGAAAACCATACCATGCCACGAATTGACCCAAGCTTTGTGAGTGAAATTGGGTAGATGTAACACTTGGAGGTCGTCGATAGCTGTGCAATCATGAAGTCACAAGTCATCGTGACTGAGAGTTTCAGCGTGCTGGTGTTGTTAAGATTGTTGATCATTCTCGATAACACGCTGTCTCCCAGAAACTTTGACTAATGTCTGCTCAGCATATTTGCAGTATAAACACAAGTGGGCTCTGTGGGTGTAGAACAAGCACAAATGTGCCTGATCGAACGTCTACAATAGGGATTGGCTAGCCATCCTAGTAGGCGGATATCCTCGAAAACGAGTAGCTGGCTATTATTATTGACTGCAATCATTCTTCGAAATTGAACCCATTGTATTATTTACTGGAATTTTAATCCGTATGAATCGAAGAAATCATTTCTAGAAATTGAAATTCTTTAGCTAATCAGTAGATACTAAAAATATTACGAGTTTGCCGGAGATCAATATCTAAGATGCCAAAGCATTCCACATTGTTGTCTTTCTTTAATCATTTCAGCTCTAAAAAGTCGATAAAGCCGCTAAAACACAATGGGTTAACGACAGTGGAGAAAACTGAGAAAACATTCCTTTGGAGAAAATACAATAAAAGAGCAGGATTCATGGAGACAGAAGAGTGCATTTGCATTTTTAAAGATCGTAGCTGATAGGAAAGCAAGAAAGAGGAAAATAGATCTCCACAGGTGAAAAGTGCGAGAAAAGTGTGAGAATAGAATTTACGGTTACATCTAGTAATTTCAACAGTAAAATGGTTAGATGTAGTTTCCAATTCAGTCCTACGCTTAAATTCATGCAATCGAGGAACCAAAGAGGAAAGCGATATTTATTTTGTAAAATGCATAAATGTTGCACAAGGCAAAAAGATGGGTTAGGAGAAGACTGGTTTTCTCCTGTGTTATAATTAAACCCAGCTAGCCACAATTACTGGCCCAAATATACCGCAGTATTCCTTACACCAAAACAACACATTCTTACTTACCATTCAGTCACCATAGTACCTCAATGTCACTATGAAGTCCTAACTAGTCACCATATGTACACTTTTTTGTCTGTGGTGGAGAGGGTTTTAAAAAAACAACAAACCAAAAAACTCATTGGAACAAATGCCATGAAAATATTTATAGAAAATGGCACAGGGAACCTTCACTACGGTGGTGCTGATGTGATTAAAGCCGAGAGGCCGACGAATCGATTTCTTATATTACATTGAAAGACTATGGCATTTTAATAATAAATTCGACCAGAATATTGAACGTTTCACTGTTACGGTCAGCCTGTGTAACCAAAAACTTCTATATAGCCTTGGATTTATTTATTTTTCTTACTTCCTGCTATAGTTTTCTACATAGTCAAAAAATTAGCAATAATTTAATCAAACTTACTGATGTAATATCTATAAAACTATATATAAATTTATTCATAAAACATTACAGAATTATAATGTTCAATAAAAGAAAATTGATATCGTTATCCAGGACAGATCTGACAGAATATCTTTATTAATTATTTCTTCTTTGAATAATTCTTCCCAATCGCCATCACGACTTAATAGAACAAAGTCTTATACCGAACAAATTTATTTAAAAACCATCATTTTCGACGCTTGAGTTAACTGGTTTTCATTAAAGACGAAGCCATGTTGAATATCTTCACTCGGAACATACGCAATTTTGTCTGAATAAACTCGGGTTATGATATGAGAACATATAAAATCTACGCTAGACTTACTGATCGGGTTATCACATTCTAATATATTAGGATACTTTTAATCACTTTATCTACTATTTTTGCTCTGATATTCTGTCTGTATTCCAAAGACGTTGATGACTCCCACTATCTTATTTCTCTTCCAATTTTAATTTGACTGAATAGATACATTTTACTAACATCAGTAACGGTAGATACGGTATATTATTAACTGATACACCTTATTACCAGTTACACTGCTGCTATACAAACAACACCATCTATATAGATCTATATTTATCTATTATTAACTTCGTGTAATGTCTTCTACATAGACAAACATATAACAATAATTCAATCAAAATACCTAACTAATGGGGACCGTTCTGGTAACGTTGTAGACACACCGTGTTTTGGTTTGGGGTTATGTGACATTCTGGTAACTTTAGTGTAACGTTGCAATCATTTATTTTCCTGATCCCAAACTGATCGCTTACCCTTAATTGTGACACAAATTTATGGCGTATGAAATTCGATTGCCCAAGTTTATTTTTTTTATTGAAAATCCAAACGTTCGAATTCCAAACAATAAAATAAAAAGAAACAAATCATTTGTATTTACAAACATATGGAATGCAAAGGAGACAAAATGGTTTTAAAATAGACTTTAGTTGGTGTTATGGGGACCTACCTTCATGGATAAAACAGACTCGTCTTATGACTGTATTATGCCTCGCAAGAGGACCGTAGACAGTTGACGACTTGAGTACGGTTGAGGAGTTGATGGTCGAACTCTCTGCCTCTGAGCAGGAACCCGGACGAGGTTCCGCCGAAGGGCAGAGCCTCGTTCGGGGAGGTTGACCAATCCGATTCTGTTTTTACAGTTTCTACGGGCATTTTTTGGCCGAGCCTACGGACTCGGGAATACCCCACTTTAAACCCGGCCTTGTGCCACATCTATCTCTCGTGGGGGGGGGTAGTAAATACTGTTGACGAGTTGAGTACGGTTGAGGAGTTAATGGTCGAACTCTCTGCCTCTGAGCAGAGAGGAACCCGGACGCGCTCGGGATTACCCACGTTAAACTCGGCCTTGTGCCACATCTTACCCTCGTGAGGGAGACATTAAATATCGTTGACGAGTTGACTACTGTACTAAGCCGTCAGTATTCGTTCTTTTTTTTAATAATACGTTTTCACTGAATTACTGAGTTCGAGTTTTCTTTCGGACCTATTGCGGGTCCACAACATTTGGGTTCAAATCTTTGGGTCCGGATCAAAGAAAAATCTATGGTTGACCAAAGAATTTTGATTAGTTGTTCTACAGTCAAAGCTGTGGTTGCGAAATGACTTTTAAGTAGTTGGTCCACAGTAAAAAAAAAACAAAAAAAACATGTGGTTGATCGTCAGTAAACATTCACTGACCGTCTTTGCGCTTGTTGGGGATGATTCATTTGAAATCTTCGAAACATATTTCTTTCACCACCCACGGCGTGGCGGGTATGAAAATGCTATGTAGGCACTTCTCTTGTGTTTGAACGGCTTGAAGACAGTTGCTTCTCTGCTACTGAAAGTCGAAATCTGTGAGATTTATAAGAATTTTTCCCAAATATAGGCTCGAAAAAAAAAAGCTTTTATTTTTCTCTGATTGCTGAAACATTTCACATAGTGAAATATTAATTTCTAACCAATAGGCACTTTGATTTAAACGATGAGTGTTGTATTGTGAAATATTTTTGGTATATTTGTAAATATTGTCTGCTATTGGGAATAAAATAATGTTTGGGTGTTTTGATATGGTTTGTATGTGGATATGTAATTTTTCTTGAAAATAAGGTTTATTTACTTTAATGATAAAGATGCGAAGTGTTATAGTCTAGAAATTTTCACACTGGTCAAATAACATCAGAGTACCTTATTTTTCAGTATCTATAAAATTTATCAAATTTATTTTCGTATTTTTTAATTGACAAATACTGATGACAATGATAAATGCACGTCCTAATATCTTCTTGAAATTTAATATCTATTTTCTGTCAATGGAACGTTAGTAGACAATAAGGTCGGCATGCTCTGTCGATGATATCCTCAGCATCCTTCTGTAGAACAACATAACTGTTGCTCAAGTCTGAGCAAATTACCAAGCATTCCTTCCCATAAGAATGATATTGCATAGCCTTCCAGCATTCTTTTCTTTCTTTCTATTGATTACGACCACCGAAGTTAAGCAACGTCGAGCCTAGTTAGTATGGGATGGGTAACTAGATGGATAATTGCCTGAGAATACTAGGTGCTGTAAGCCTGTATATGCGGGCGTCGTAACACTTTAGAATTCAGAATCAGCGAGCCAATTTCAATTGTGTCCATTATATTTACGTACGTGCAAATACCCTAGGGGAAGACATGAATTCCCTTCTTACATCTCAGCTATAGGTTAAACAGTAGAAGTTTTATTATTAAATTGTTATTATATCCAAAATAATTCTTTTTATTCTTTTATGTGCCGTGTCCTTTCAGGTCGTCGGCGATCATGCCGCCCCACATGTTCATATCACTTGTAGCACTTAATAAGTGTTGTTCTTTCTTATTTCTCCCAGACCCTGTTCTACCATCCATTTACTCAAACTCATCTTGTATGTCACACGTTGATTTCCTCTGTCCCTCTTTCTCTCATTCTGCCCTGTGAGTATCAGATTTTCCAAGCCCCCCTTCCTCATTATGTGCCCAAGACATTTCAACTGACTCTTCTAAGTATAAGTTTCCTTTTCGTTTTCATTTTCTCCAAAACCTCGTTGTTGCTCTTCTGTTCCGTCCATGGTATCCTCAGCATCTTTCTGTAGGACTACATTTCTGTTGCTTCAAGTCTCTTTGAGGTGATTGTCCAATATTCGTTGACATACAGGAGTACAGATATCACGCAACAGTTTAATACTCTATCCTTTGTTTCTGACGAAATTCGTCTGTCTCTTCATACTGAGTAGCTTTTGGAATAAAATATAAAATATTTTCTGGATTTAAATAATCTGCCAAGGGTTGATAAGCCGTAAAAACAAACATATGTTTGTTTCTATTGAAATTATGTTGTTTAGGTTTTGAAAAGAATCTTTTTTCTATTCCAATTCGTATTTCAGCGTCACTTTACCCCTCCTCTTTTCAAACATTTCCAAAATATTTAAACTTCTTTGCTTGCATGATTTTGACATTTCCGTACATTGTATCTTGTATTTTCTTTCTCTTGATATAAATAATAGAATTTCTTGAGTTTAAAAATTAGTTTATCGTTCAATTACTTGGATATGAATTAGCTCATGTCTACCTCCATTTCCCAGAAGTCTTTTTGACCATCAATACAAAGGTCAACATTGTATTTGACGTAAATTCCCCTGTGTAAATAGTCGTCAAATCAAAAAAAATCACTCAGTTTATGACCTGAATTATCGTAAATTTCGAATTCTAGTTAATATCATACAGTAAATGAAATAACTAACAAGCAGTCAAAGGTTATTTACACGATTTATATTCAGACTATTATCCTCATGTTTGTTGTTTTCATCACAAAGTTACGGCTGATGAGTCTTCAGCAGTTATATATCGGTATGTTTAACCTGCAGGGGTCCGTAATTTAATCTACGGGGGTAGACTGTTCTCGTTCCACGATCAAAGTTCTGTAGATTAAATAAACGATTCAGTTCGGAATTCCCTGTGGGTTGCCCAGATACGTATGATGAAGGCCGGGGGGCAAAACGACCGAAACATTCTGCTGAGGATAATAGTCTGAATGAAAATAGGGTGATTTTGCTTCAAATACAATGTTGACCTTTGTACCGAAGGTCAAAAAGTATTTTGGAAAATAGCTGTAGACAAGAGCTAATTCATATCCAAGCAACTGAACAATAACTAATATTTAAACTATAGGGAATGATCAGTTCATAATTCCCTGTTGGTTACTCAGATCGATATGCACGTGATGAAGGCCGGAGAGCACAGCAGTTGCACCATGTGATAACAAAATAAAAATGAGGGCAGTAGTTATAACGTAAACAGAAATAACGTTTTGTAGTTGAGGTGTTCCAAGACATCTTTCGAGCAGAAAGAACATTTTGTAGTAGAGATATTCTAAGAAATCTTTCAGGCAGAAGGAACATTTTGTTGTTGATTTGTTCCAAGACATCTTTCAAAAAGAAAGAACATTTTGTAGTTGAGGTGTCCGAAGATTTTTCTTTAGAAACAAAGAACATTTTGTTGCTGACGTGTTCCAAGACATTCTTTGCTGATTCCAACACGCCACTTGATTTCGGTGTCTTCCGTTAAAACACTTCCCAGATATCTAAACTAAACTTCATTTTGATATCTCAAATTTGTATCTCGCATGTTAGGCTGCTCCTCTTGCTGACAGCTATAGATTGTCTTTAGTCTAAAATTAGTCATCATCCAATTCCAGACTATTATTCCTTGTTTCTGGTTAAGCTCTTGTCTGCCAGCTTTTCCAGGAAGTCATTTTGACCTTCAATAAAAAGGCAAAATTACATATAACGTAAACGTCGCTGAATAAACTATCGATAAAAGTTAAAAATAACACGGGTTATGAGGCAAGGTTATGTAAATTTGGAATTCCGGCTAACGTCAGACAGGATTTCCAGATTATATCATCATCAACAAATACAAATTAGAGAAAGCTATGCTGTTGGATTTTCCACGGCAACGGTTTTGGACAGAAATATTTTATAATCTGACCAAAATCATGCCCTCTCACAATAACAGTTTAAATAGTGCCGCGTGATTAGCGTAACTGTAAATAGCACAGCAAAATTAGATCCAAATTGTAGACGTGGTAGATTGTATTTACTTGTTACTGACAACTTCAAGAAAGGCATGAACCCTCGTCTTGCCGTAGGTCACGATAGAAATTTTTTTTTGGTCCAAAACTGATATAATTTGAGAATAACCGATCACATGACTCGTCGCAATAAAATTAATTTATTTATCTGTAAGATAAATATAGACAGTATAAAAAGGAGGATGCATGTCTACAAGGACGGCTAGCTAATCCCTATTATAGACGCTTGCTCGGGCACATTTATCTTTGTTCAACACCCACAGATCCCACCTGTGGTTTATACTGCAACTATTCTGAACGAACTTTAGTTACAGTGTCTGGGAGAGAGCGCGTTATCTGGTGTGATCAACAGTTTGAACAAGGCTAGCACTTTCGAACCCTCAGTCACGGCTCCAAAGTGTTTTATCCGCACAATTTCACTCACAATTCTTTGGTTCAACATGATATGGTTTACAGACACAAGGACACATATTTAAAGTTCCATTACTAAAGAATCGTCAAAAACTCTCTAAGAAGGTGTCCTAGTTATCTTTTGTTTATGTTATATGTTTTTACATTTTCAATTTTAAATATTCTTTAATGCTTTTAATATTTGTTTTACATACCAGCACCAGAGGACCCTTTAGTTTTTGGCATAATTAGCCATCCACAGAAACTAGCGTAAAAGTCGGCATGGAGTACGTCTTTTACGTGGCCGGACATTTGACCGACGGACATTTGGCCGAGAGACATTTGGCCGAAAGATCATTTGGCCGACGGATATTTGGCCGAGAGACATTTAGACGACGGATATTTGAACGAGAGACATTTAGCCGGACGACATTTGGTTGAATGGATATTTGGCCGACAGACTTTTGGCCGAGAGACATTAGGCCCAAGAGGACATTTGGCCGAGTGACTGTTATGATCCAGGTTCGTTGTACCAAGGTGATGGCCCAAGGTAGAACCAATGAAGAAAAAACTCCAACACAGGTATGGAATAACACAGATATATTACAAACAGAATATGTACAAATGAAGTAGAAGTGTTAGTAATAACAATCAGGTTCGGCGGAGCCTCGTCCGGGTTCCTCTCTGCCCAGAGCCAGAGAGTTCGACCGACTAGCCGAGTTGTCCAAAATGAACTGAACTCACACGCTGTTCAGCAACACGCCCACGTGTGTCGAATGTGTCACAAGGCCGGTTTAATGTGGGCTCACCGAGCCCGTAGGCTCGGCCAAAAAATGCCCGTAGAACCCGTATAAACGGGATCGGGTTGGTCAACCTCACCGAACGAGGCTCTGCCCTTCGGCGGAGCCTCGTCCGGGTTCCTCCCTACCTTGAGGCAGAGAGTTCCCCTCTGCCTAGAGGCAGAGAGTTCGACCGGCTATCTGAGTCGTCTAAAAAAGACTGAACTCACACGATGTTCATTAACACGCCCACGTGTGTCAAATGTGGCACAAGGCCGGTTTAATGTGGGCTTTCTGAGCCCGTAGGCTCGGGCAAAAATTGCCCGTAGAACCCGTATAAACGGGATCGGGTTGGTCAACATCCCCGAACGAGGCTCTGCCCTTCGGCGGAACCTCGTCCGGGTTCCTCTCTGCCCAGAGTCAGAGAGTTCCTCTCTGCCTCAGAGGCAGAGAGTTCGACCGAATTGGTGAGACGTCCAAAAAGGACTGAATCTCACACTGCTGCTTCCTCTTGAGGCGCAGTATTTATGGTGTACAGGATAGTCCATTACTATTATGGGTAAATTCCAATAACAGTGACATTAGGCCGAGTGACATTTGGCCGAGAGACATTTGTCCGAATGGACATTTGGACGAGAGACAGTTGGCCGAGAGACATTTGGCCTTCGGACATTTGGCCGACGGACATTTGGCGGAGAGACATTTGGACGACCGAAATTTGGACGACGGATATTTGAACGAGAGCCGGCCGACATTTGGCTCAATGGATATTTGGCCGAGAGACATTTGGCCGAGTGACATTTGGCCGACCGACATTTGGACGACGGATATTTGAACGAGAGACATTTAGCCGGACGACATTTGGCTGAATGGATATTTGGTCGACAGACATTTGGCCGACGAGCATTTGGCTGAGAGACATTTGGCCGACAGGCACTTGGCCGACAGGCACTTGGCCGACCGACATTTGGACTAGAGACATTTGACCGACCGACATTGGACGACGGATATTTGAACGAGAGACATTTGGCCGAAAAAGTACAAGTAAAAATAGTAACAAGCAATACTTTAAGTATTTTAATTAGCTGTATTATAAGGTAGAATAGGACTAATAATTACCACTGAATTTCAAGGGATTAAATTACTAAATCTAAATTTTAAATTAAAAGTTTTCTTATATCAATATTTCTTTATTGGAATTACTAAAATATAATTAGTAAAATGTGTTTTTACTGAAAATATTTATTATCTTACAGTAATATTTGAAGTAACATATAATATATACAGAATGGATTTTAAAAAAGAGCCTGCCAAAACCCCGAAAAATTATGAATTAATACAGTAAATCAATATAAATATATGTAGCACCTTACGATGTAGTGTCATCTATGTAAGTAAATGTCCGAATTCCCTGTAATCAGAACCTGTTCAACATCTAGGGTCGATCGTTATCTTCCTCACATACCTCCCTAAAGTGTACCTCTTACTGTCTAAATCCTCTAACTTTAGTTGCTCTTGGGTCTTGTACAACGTGAACATCACTGTAAAAAATAAAAGAAATAAAAGAAAACGATTCTTGTGAGATATTGCAGTTATACTTATATGAGAAATATATAATGTTCGTTTCAGCATACCATACGTATTGTTCATATAAATACTGAGTATAACATATTTCGCAGGGGTTAGGGTTTATTATGAAAATAAACTCAAAGTAACATGATGTTCTTTATTTAGAAATAAATCATGAACATAAACATCATGGAAACGTATTTGAAAAATACAAGGAGTCCTCGACTTACGTCGGAGATCAGTTCCTACGTTGCGACGTAACCTGATTTTTGACGTAGGTCGAAGCTCGCCTACATAAGCACTCACGAATCTGCCTGACGCTTGGAAGCCATAATGTAGAAACAACCCGTCTTCCTCACATAGCGCCGCATGACGACGTATTATATTATAGGAGATGGTGCCGTAACCACAAAACGCCTTACGTCACATCCTACGTAAACCGAGGACCTTCTGTACAAGATTCCATACATTTAAATACATTATTTTGCTTATTTGTGCAAGTTTACAGGGATTTGTTTTTGACGGCTTGTCAACCTTTTGCATGTTATTTAAAACTAGAAAATATTTTAGTCTATGAGAAGTACGTTTTTTAAGCTTGTTATTAGTAAAGGAGCCCAGTCTGGTAATACTTTTTATTTTTCTACTTTTTTGGATATTGTTTAGTTTTCACGATTTCAAATATAGAATTATATAGTTTTAATGATATAAACAGTAGAGTTATTTCTTACTTGCGACAATACTGTTAACTTTGGAGATAAAAATTCTACTTTACTCGGGTTAAAAAACAGAATCACTTTAATTGGGTAATTATTAAAATATATCCGTTATTATTTAAGAGTACGTGCCCAGTTGGCTTTCTTCCTATATTTTAATTGATTTTAACATACTAGATTTCTTACACACATGTGGCAACAGAGTTAATGGTATTTATAAAACTTTACATTACTCATGCATGAAATATGATTACTGGTAATATTAACGTGTTAACGGTAATGGTAATATGAAGCGTTTCCTTATAGGAAAACCTTTGTCATTCATTGACAGAACCGTTAGCGTTACCGTTGGTTGAAATTCATAAAAATCTTTTCTCGTAATACAATTTTTCAGGAAAATAGGTTCCTGAAGTCCAGTCACTGTTATCGCCTTTTTCCTGCGTTGATAAGAACTTTATTACTAACCTTTTTATTTGAAGTAGAGTACAATGGTAACACCTTGATTGTGTCATTGCTTTCTATTCAAGTTTCGTGCAATTGGAAAATGACTTCAATATGGCCGTCAGATTTTTTTCATGGCAAGGGTGAATTCGTTTAATGAGTACGTTCATCGATCTCATACATACCACATTCTATACTTTGTTTTTGATTAAACCATGGCTGTCTGCATCGGATAAGTATATTATTTTCATCATTGTGATCATTGCACCTGTTAATCCAAAGAAAAAAATGAATATCTATCATTTATCTTCTTTCTTATAGATTTTAACGAACCGAACTAGTCTCAATGCATTTCTCTGGAGTTACCAAAAAGATATTCATCGAGATTACACTATAGTAGTTGGAGTCACGTGGTAGCGTAAGCATTGTCTGCATCATGGTACCAGTATTCGACTTATTTCACACAGAAACACAGGAAAGCTGTAATTAGAAAACAAAACCACAAAATAATTAAAAAATATATTAAAAAATACAATCCCCTAAGTAATTCCATGCAATACTGACATTTTTACATTTTAAAATTTTGCAAGCATACAGCATGTTTGCAAAATTTTAAAATGTAAAAATGTCAGTATTGCATGGTATTACTTTGTTAATTTAAAGTTGTCGTCTGTTCGTTTTGTTTATAGTCTATAATTAAATTCATTTTCGAGAATCAAATGTTCTAGAGTAAGGATTCCCAATGTGGGGTGCATGCCCCACCGTTGGCATGGTAATAATTTAGTGGGGTATGCGTATGATGTGCAACCTTCGGCTTACGATATATTGTAACCTAGAAAAGGTTACTGAATGAGGAATAACCAAAACGGAGGTTGGAAATGAAATGGTAATCTTTATAACATCAACAAAATACAATACTCGTGAAGCAGGTAAACCACTGCTAGTGGTGGACTACTTAGACAACGTATTACCCCCACTTCCAATAGTGCCCAACGTATTTATGAGGATTGGAACATACCCTTTAGTTTTCATAATGAATTGTTTTCTAATGAGTCTAAGTCGGAGTGTTAATGTTAATGCGTGTTAATACATTCGATGCATATACAGTAGGCATATATACAAATATTTTGTGTGTATGTACGTACATGTGCAATTGGCATGCATGTAAGAATTAAATATTACAATGGGGCACTAGAATTTTAGAAATACCAAAGTGGGGCATAAACCAGAATCGGTTGGGAACCACTGGTCTAGAGCATAGGTGAACTGAGTTAGTGTAAGGGTTAGGGTTAGGGTTAGGGTTTTGATATATCGCCCGCTGTTGTTATACCAAATCATAGTTGAGATCTTGTATTTATTTTTTAAAAGCAATTTTCTTCTCTTAAAACATTATAAAGTTGATTTGGGTTTTGTAATGGAAAGACATGTTGACCATGTTCACCATAGTTTATGAATATAGAATCCAGTACGTAATCTGTTCAATGAAACAACGTTAAAGATTAACACTCACGAGTCAGACACTCTACTGAATCTGACTATATCGCCAATACTACCAGCAGCTGTCCCGGAATTCTTCAGTCTTCGATATCAAAGGCTGGAAGTGAATATTCTGGAAAAACATGGCCGCCTTTATACACGTTGTATTGAATATTTTGAGCCTTCCATTGGTGAACTATAAAATGAGTCAGCTCATTTTGGCTGGCTCACTAGTATACCAAGGTACCCAAAAACTCCAAGAAGACAAACTTTTGTAGTTTTACATTTCTAATCCTTTTCGTTGATGATTTCAGATGCATAAGGGTACCTGGACATCTTCAGTGGCTTCTTTGTTTCTTTGGCAAACGGAGTTTGAATTCTGTTTGAATTGGGGTCACATTTAATTAATGCTCATTTTGCATTAATTTACGCTTTCCTGATTTATGCTCAGTAAGTGATCTGCTTGACTGAAAAAAGAAATGTGGGAAAAAAAAAACTTGGATAAAACAATCCTGATAATTAATTGAACTGGAGAGATAACAGAAACAGAATCGTTTATATGCACTGTAATATTTGATGGATGCACTTAGAGACACGTTCAAGCTATTTAATCCATTAGTACCTGGTGCTCAATATTTTAGAGAGGCGGTTACATAAAATTTTAAATCCGGCAACCCTAAACTTACCATTAGCTACCAAGGTAGATAAGGAAAATTCGTTCGGGGTGTGGGGTCGTGGATAGAACGCAGCAGCCATGCATTTGAATATGAATTTTTCAATTCACACAGGTCAGGGTTTCAAGGATTGTTCATATTTGTTTTCTTCGTTTAATATCATTCCCAGAATCCCAGCAACAAACGGTAATATCACATGCAAATCATTTCGATCTCGAGGACATTAGAATTGCCAAGTTTTTCAAACGTTTTCAGAGTTGCAGTAAAGTTACAGTACTTTTGCGTTACCCCCAAAATTGTTTCGATTTTTTATAAATTATATATTATAAATATAAAACATCGCAGTGGAAACAGGTTTCATTACGCTACTAAGTGGGTGTTCGTGCATGCAAGGAAAAAAAGAGAAAGAATGAATTTAATTTTTCAGAAGGTTAACGTTTTGAAAATATAGTCAAGCAAAGAAGTATATATATATATATATATATATATATATATATATATAGGAATGTGATAGGTAAATTGTCGCCAATTTATATTATTAATTTCACGCAAGTGGGTTGTGTGGTTTGGATTTTGTTGACTATATATTATAGTAGAGTCATTTGTGTACCAACTTTGAGAAAACGAACACCAAGTCGCAATGAATTCCGTAGAAATTTGAAAACGGGGTGCTGTACTGCTTGACATTCGCGCCGGAAGCCCCAATACAAACATTTCAGCATATTTAGGTGTCAATGTGAGGACAGTTCAGAGGATTCAAACGAGTTGGATGAGTCTAATGGTGATTCCGAAGGTGTTGGGAGGGAGCAGTAGTGATGACTCCATTCATATTCACAAAGAGTCTCAGACTCAACACGGAGGCCTACATAAATTATATATTAATATAAAATATATATTTATATAAATTATATATTCATATAAAATATATTTATATAAATAATATATTAATATAAAATATACATTTATATAAATCATTTATGTAAAATATATATTATATAAATTATATATTTATATAAAATATATTTTTATATAAATTATATATTAATATAAAATACATTTATATAAAATATATATTATATAAATTATATATTTATATACAATATAAAATATATATTTATATAAAATATGTTTATATAAATCATATATTTATATAAATATAAAATATATATTTATATAAATTATATATTTATATGGAATATATATGAATAATATATTTATATAAAATATAAAAAATATATTTATATAAATTGCATATTTATATAAAACATAAAATATATATTTATATAAATTATATATTTATACAAAATATATTTTCATATAAATTATATATGTATATAAAATATAAAATATATATCTATATAAATTATATATTTATATAAAATATATATATATGTAAATGATACATTTATACAAAATAAAATCCAAAATGATACAAAAATAAATTATGTAAAAATAAAATCGAAAATTATACAAAAATGAATTATGTAAAAATAAAATCCAAAATTTTCGAAAAATAAATTATGTAAAAATAAAATACCAGATTATACAAAAAATAAAATACAAAATAAGAAAGACATTTCTAAAAAACACTTTTCTTCAATTGCTGTGAAAATACTATTTTTTACCACCACTATCGTAGTCAATAGGTTAACATACAAATATTGTATTCACCGATGTAAAACTTGATTATAATTGTTCTGTTATTTCACGATCAAAAACGTTATTCTCATATCAAACTAAGTCTATCTACTGTTGACCGCCTGGGATAAGTACCCATTTATATGAATTATAAGATTTTGGAGAAATGTTTAATAAAATGGCAGTATACTAAAAAAGAAAAGAAAAGAGAGACAAGAGAAATGAAAGTAAAAAAATGGAACGACGGACCCAAAGGATACGATATGGTAAAAAGATCCAAACATTTCTGAAGCTTTCTTGCCTATTAATCATGTTTCGATTTTGAGGTTTCGGTTTCGATCCCCGATAGTCACTTTGTCGGTGGCAGATCTAAATAGATAGTAAATTACTTTTACGATGTTATCTGCAAGTATTTCCCAAGGCTAATTTTGAGCGGAGACGGAGACCAGAGATAACGGAAATTAAGTCTGGATGAAAGAAGAACGACTCTCGATTGTTTATTAGACAAACCTAAAAGATATGAGGGTGAAATTAAATAAAGAAAGAAAATAAACAAATATTGTGAACCCAGGCTGACTAACAAAGTTATCGTTTGTTTCATTCTATCAGTTATCATCAGAAAACAGTGAGAATGTCTGGATGATTTTTGGAACTTGAATATATCTGGGTGCTGCTTACAATTCATGAGATATAGCACAAATACTGAGATGTATCTTAAAATGGCGATCATTAGGATATTAATTTTCATTACTTATTTACATTATTCGGACTCTTATCATCATCTTCATATTCACAACATTTATTTTATCTACCGGAGTAGATTGTTCTAGTTCCTCTTCCGGATGTCTCAGTTATTTCCGTTTAACTGAACTCTCCAAGCTTTGGGTTCACGACAACTCTTTGGGTCTAGTCAATGGATCTAACTAACATTTTTATCCACTGGACCATGTCTCGTTGTAAATAATGCAAGTAATCATAATACCTACTCAGCAATATAGACTGATATTAATTTTCATAACTACCTGTTTATACTACACGTCGTTATCAAGAGTAGAACTTTATTACATTTATTTAATAAATTATTTAACAAATACAAACTAATATAAACATATACATTAACAAATACAAACATTATACAAATACGTTTATTCAATTAAATATTTACTTGTGGAATTACTCGACAAGTGTAGGAACTGTCTACCGTAGGAAATTCTTGCAAATTATTTTATTACACAAGATGTACCTAAAGTCTGAATTATAGGCAAAAATGACTATTTTCAAGAAATAAAATTTTCAACAACGTTTTATTGAATTGGAATATTATTAAATAATATCTTCAATATGATTTCCATCATTTGTGATGCAAAGGTTGATGCGCTTTACAAGAGTCACGTGAACTCGATGCAATAATGCCATTTTCGCCGACAATTTTAGCAGATTCACTCTTTATGCATTCAATCAAATATGTTGCATCTGTGATTTTCATTGAGTACACGTTCTCCTTTCGCCCCCCCCCAAAAGTCAATTCTTTCTTTCTTTCCAAAAACCCAAGTTTAATCTGTAGAGGTTCAAAAAATATAGTTATTGAGATTTCATACGTGTTCAGATTTTACGGACACCCCGTCGTATTCTATTGATGACGACATTAATATAGTTTACAATATTCTTTTTATGAAAAATAGGTTTTTATGCAAAAACATATACGACAATATATTAATTCAGTGCTTACACAGAGTGTCACAGTAAATATAGTATCCATTGATTAAAACATTGTAATGGAAATGGTTTACTATGGGAATGCATTGTAGCTTATATAAGATGCTATTTCGGTAATTATTGTTAAAATAGGGAGGATTTATTAAACAAATAGATGATAACAGTTTATTCATTCTAATTGTAACATATACCTGAGGCAACAAATAGTGTATTCATTTACGACAGAAATACACTCAAAATGATTTTACTACAGGAATACACCCTAAATAATTTTACGATAGGAATGCATTGTAAATGATTTTATGATAGGAATGCATTTAACGAGATGGAAAGTATTTGGGAAATACAAGTGTTTTCCACTGTTACGGTGTATTTCTTGCCTCATTTGATTGTCATATATGGA
>OZ038488.1:45216534-45289034 GCA_964036315.1 Acanthosepion esculentum
TATTTTTAGTGGATACTCGTATTTAAAATAGACGATACGTTTTTCATTTTGAACGGCATATATGATATCTATCGGCCTGCAGACTTGAACAAACATAAGGAAGATGTGATCCAGCACATGAAAATTAAATTGCATTATGATTTCTCGAGTGAGCAGTTCTATAGATATCTGTCTATATCACTGAGATGAGGTATTATGATTAAGTACATTATTCGCATTGTTCGGACTGTTTTCGAAGTAAAGGGTTCAGTTCGAAATTCCAATCACCTGACAAAGGCCAAAACGATATGAATATAGCAATGAAGATGAGGATAACAGTCCGAATAAGGTAAAAAATGTAAGTAGGCGATTAGATTAAAATAAAAAAAGAGACTAGGCGTTTATTTTAAATACAAGTATCCACTATATATATAGTTTGAGGTACTAAATTTATTTTAACTGGTCCATACACCGAGTGTTGTCTGATTTTTTTTAATGCATCCAGGGTACGTGCCTTTACTCCAGTTCCAGACTATAGTTTCAGTTTTGGAAATGTTTCTCCTGAGTCTTGCATTTCAGACCACTTCGTAGATAATATTGATTCAGTCATTCTGTGTCAGCAGATATAAAAATCAATTTGACTTCTCAGTAAGTGTAGGCTTTTACTTGATACTGTTTTTTAGTCTTTGTACATTTTCTTGTTCTTAAAGAGAACCTCACAATAAAACCGTTAATTTTGTCGTTCTGTTTTTCTCCAAAACCAGCACTATTGCTCGAAGAAACCTAACCAAATAGAAAACCATGGATCTCGGACCTTTCTAAGGTTGAGCAAACTGCTTGAACTGTATACAAATCTGTACTTCCTGTTGCAGGGGTTGAAGAATTGCCTTAACAGCAAAAATTGCAATATGAGTACTAAGTACTTTCAGTTGGAAATTAACAGAAGATAACTGATAATTGACATCCATTAAAACATGGCACGTGTAACTAGAACAGTCTACCCCAGTGAGCGAAATAAAGGGTTCAGTTCGACATTCCAACCACCTGAAGAAGGCCGAAGCGTTGTAATAAATATGGCGACAAAGATGAGGACAATAGTGCGAATAATGTAAATAATGAGCAAATACCCATTCATTTTAAAACAAGGGTGGATTTTGTGAAGGGAATTTAATAGATTTATTGAGAATGTGTTGATTTGATGTTACTGGCAAAACATTCGTTTTTCTTAAAACTCCTTTTATATTCATAATTTTTTAAATGCAGCTAGAACAGCCATACTGCTTCTGAATGGAATTACATTCTAATACCCTGAGGAAAGGTTTTAATCCTCCTCTTCTCCCTCCAGTTATGGATAAATACCAGGATAGACTAAGTTCTATAGCCTTGTATGACAACTGGTCTAGGTAAAAGACAACGCTAAATTCAAAACCTGCGGAGGGTTGTTTTGGGACATTGTGTCACGTAGTGACCAGGTCTCTGTATTCGGCCCTTCAAAAAATGTCGATGGTTCAGTACAAAACCTTCACCACTATAATCAAATCATATGTGTTAGTGTCTGGCTGTCGGTTCATAGGAAGTAAGTTGTTTGGCCTTCATACGTCGAATACGACGTTAGAGTCCACCAAATATATATATATATATATATATATATATATATATATATATATATATATATATATATATGCGTGTGTTTGTGTGTGTATGTAGATAGCAAATTCTCTTTTAGGCATGTCTGATTGAATGAATTACGAACATTAAGTTTGCTTATTTTTATCATAATCCTTTCATATTTTTTAATATTGTTTTCCGTATATTACAATCAAATAACGCAAAACATGCACTCTAACAGTGAGAATCACTTTTATTTCTCAAGTACTTTCTACCTCTTTCTGAGATCATCATCAGGGGTGCCTCAAGTAAGGCAAAAACAATGTGTAGCTATACATTACTGAAATAAGATTAATATATATATATATATAAATTATTATTATTATTATTATTATTATTATTATTATTATTATTAAATAATGCTGCTTAATTAATATTGTAAAATAATCATTCAACGAATAAATCAATAAAGTTAATGTAATTAATGGCGAACTCACTTCGCTAACAGATCAAGAAGGCATTAACTCACTGACCACTCGCTGAACGACACGATCCTTTTTATTAATTGTACAATGCATTAAATGTTCGGTCCATATTTCTTGCAAGTACTTTCGGTAAAACAGTTACCATCTTCAGGCGTAGATGTTATATTTTCGCCAATTTCAGGTAATTTACTGTAAAATTCCAAGACGAAAATGAATGTGATACTTGTCGAAGGATTTTTTTATTTAAAAAATATGTGCTATTATTAAGAGTTAAGAATTTTTTTTGAACGTGCAGAAATGAGATGTTAGATTTTTGAATATTGCAGTAATGGAGCCATTCACAATTTCTTTAATTGTATGTGTTTTTCCGTTGACGGGACATGGACTGTTGGTCCAATAATTAGAGCAATGTCTTAGAAGATTTCAGAAATGGTTTTACTGCAGATCGAACCCCTTTTCATTCAGTATTTAGCTTTGCGTCGGATGTGACACTTCAATGACGCTAGTCAACTACATACACGTCCACATATTGTGCAACAGCGAGTATCTCGGGACATATCAAAGGGAATATTTAGCGATGCTTTTCCTCTTTGTCTTTGGTCTCTCTCTCTCTCAAAATTTCTGATACCACTCTGGCGAAACTTGCCCGTAGTTAGTATGAGGGACATTGACAGCTGAGAGGTTACGCTTTAGTTTTACTTTATGCCTGGGCTACGGCTGTCTAACAGTCTTGTGTTTTTCTGTCAAGCTGGCGATACATGAGGACCTTATGTATACTGTCGTCACTCATCCAGGAAAGTCTCAATTCCACCAATGTTGCGTTTTGCGAGAAGATCAGCATTGGACACTCTATCATCAAAAGTATAGCCACAAATCACGCCGAAACAACTTTTGCGAAATACATTCAACTGATTCATATGGGACCTAAATGGGATCCACGATTCTGAGCCGTGCAACAGTATGGTCAAAACGGCCGGTCTGTAAACCCGCATTTTGATATCTAATTTCTCCTTCATTCCACAGGCGGTTTCGAAGTGGTGGGGATCCGATTTGCTATTTCATAATCAAGGGATTCATTTGCATTCATCTTACATCCCAAATATGTAAATGACTGAACATACTTCAATATGTGTGTGTATATGAACTATATATATATATATATATATATATATATATATATATATGTGTGTGTGTGTGTGTGTGTGTGTGTGTGTGTGTGTGTGTCTGTGTGTGTTATCCTGTAGCCATACATGGTCTGGTGCTCACGCTGTTCATCTCGAGATGGACATGCGTTATGATAGGTCTTGATCTGGCATTTCGTCTGCAGTCCCTTTCTCGCAGACGTGATGTGGCTTCCCTTTGTCTTTTCTACAAATATTTTCATGACAACTGCTCTGACGAGCTAGTTTCACTGGTACCCCAACTGCATAAACTTAAGCGTCCTACCAGGTTGGCATCTCGGTTCTACCCTTTCACTGCCAAAACAGTTAAATCTAACTGCCTCTTCTACTCCAACAGCTTCTTCTCTCGCACTTCCCGCCAGTGGAACTCCCTTCCTCTTACTTGCTCCCCTGATAGCTTTAATTTTCACATGTTCAAATGTAATGTCAATTGACATCTTCTGATGCCTCGATTCTGATCCCCGTTCTTCTCTTTATCCTTTCCTCAAACACCCCTCTTTACTCTTTAATCTTGCTCACACTCTCTGTAACCATTTTCCTGCTAGTGGCACTCCCGCCTTCCTTGGCGTGAAATTTATAATATATATATATATATATATATATATATATATATATATGTGTGTGTGTGTGTGTGTGTGTGTGTGTGTGTGTATGTATATATAAATGTATGTATGTATGTATTTATGTATGTATGTGTGTGTGTGTCTGTCTTCACTAAGTATTCTTTGCAGTCCTTTGAACTCTTCTTTAGTTTCAAGCATTTTATGCCTAGGATACACGATGACACACTCATGGAATTTAATAACTCTCATTTCCCCCATATTCTAAATGTAAGGAGAATATTCTGCTGCGCTTTTTGGTATGAACTTTTACTTCCTGGAATAGACTCCTGCATGAATACTTCCTTGAACAACTAACTTCTTTAACTCACAGGTCAATCAGTATCTATCCTCCCTATTATCATAAACATCACTTCCTGCTACTTCCTCTTTCATTCATATTACACGCCTTATTCATCAGTAACAGTAAACAGTAATTCATATTACACGTCTTATTCATCAGTAACAGTAAACCAGTAAAATACGCTTAACGCCCTGCTCCTTGTATAAAGTGCATTAAAAACTGTTAGGGATGCAGACCCAGTCTGGCTTTGCGTTCAAACCTCATTTCAATATTGTGATTTTCTAAACGTAGTTTAATATGAGGGCACCCAGTGAGGATCGAACTCACTATTCAGTCGTAATTGATCTAGCGAGATAAGCTCGCTAATCAAAAGTTTATTTCCAAATGAATTATAATAATTTAGATGCATGTTCTTGATACTGCACGCATCTCTCCCTCTTTTCTTGGCTTCGCTTCTTGTTCTCAAGATTGAACAGAGGAACAAAAGGCAAAAACAAAAAAAAATCTCATATAATTCGTTTTCTTTTTTTTCTCTCTTTTTAAATTTCTATTCTCTGGACATTTCAAACTTGGTAAGTTATAATTCAATCAGAGAACGAGAAATAGATTGTCAGCGTTGAAGAATTTTCAATTTACTTGGGTGTTAATTATTTCGTGTTGTGCTGTTACCAATTGTGGAAGCAATTACATGGCATGTCGCGCTAATTATGCACATATCTGTGAAATTACAAAAGACTGCAGTAATTGACACTGCAACCTCTTTCATCTTCCACTGTTAATACTGTTAATTGCTGTTTGATATTCAGTCCGCAACTCAAGCGTTGTACATGCCGAGGTCATCTTGTGACGTGTCGGAAGATAGTAATTTGTGTAGATTTCTACATGCTTTATATAGACTTGTCATGAAACGTTACCATATAAGCGTGCCGATTAAACAAAAAAAATACCATGACAATGGTACGCGGCGATTGCGATAAAGTGGCGTCAGTTAAATGGATGAGACAGAAAGCGATTTTCGTCAAATCTCATCAGTCTACACAAAAATCGAGCTGAAGTTTGAGATAATAATAATCCATCGTTATAAGTGTATATTTCTGTTCATAATTAAGTGTCTCTGAGGCGAGTAATAGTGAGCAACTGTTAATATTCTATAATTGATTATATGCTTAATGCATGCTCCACAATTAGGGCCTCGGGCCAGACTTAGATCTGATTAAGCTATTAATTGCAGTCGTAAATTTTCCGTCATTGAATATTTATGTTTCAACTGCGAATGACGAAAATTTTCGTCATTGAATATCTATGTGTGAACTGAGAATGACGGAAAATTTCGTCATTGAAGATATATGCCTGAGTTGCTCAGGAAGGAAATTTTCGTTATTGACTATCCATGGCTTATAGTGAATGACGTAAATTTGTATCATTGACTGAACTGTGAACTTATAGCAGGCAGAAGGTTAGGAAATCTTACCACTCACAAGGCTATTTGCGCTTAAGTGAATATACAATTAGAACACGATTCTCCAAGTTCTCATTCCTAGCCGCTATTCGTTACAGCACCCACGCAACCATTGCGTGTCTAGATACCCGTAATCGCATGCGCATACGTGGGTGTGTGCATCAACGTCTCTCTGTTGTTGTTGTCTTTTACCGCGTAATTTTAAAATTGCATTTACTTTCTGATTTAGCCTCGTCTATTTAGAAAAAAAAACAACAGTTCATTTAATGAAGGAAAGAGATAAAAAACTATCGAAACAGGAATATCTAAAATCGGATTATCTGTTTTAGCCCCTGTGTATATTTTATATTTGATTAAGTCCCCGCCGAACACATTTTATGATTTGTAGAGTTCTGCCTTAAATTAACAAGATATCTTTCTCTTTTATATTTTTTCAATAGTTCGCAGGAAAAAATAACTGAGATTCACTTCGCTGATTTGAATTACATTAAGTTAAATACAAGAACTCCTAAAGAAGGTAGTGAAAGAAAGCGAGAAGAAAGGACTAAACATCAACTGAAATAAGACAAAATGCATGCTTCTTAGCAAAAGTAAGAAGCCAAGAGCCAAATTCCAAATTGGAGATACCAAAATCAAACAAGTACAACAATATAAATATCTGGGAAATGTTTAAACAGATGAAGGAAAGTACGACACCGAAATACGAAAGTGCATTAGGATAGTGAAAGATGCCTTCCAAAAGCTGAGCAAAGTATTAAGAAACAGAAAAAAAAACATTAGAAACAAAGAAAAGACTGCTGAACTGTTGAGATCGGCCCTACGATATGACAGTGAATGCTGGGTAATCGTTGTACAAATAAAGAAGAGACTTGAAGCAACAGAGATGGGGTTCTACAGAAGGATGTTGAGAATAACATGGACGGACGATGTGAGCAACGACGAAGTTTTAAAGAAAATAGAAATAACAAAGGACACTTATATTTAACATCAAGAAGAGAGACTTGAAAGCTTTAAGGCACAGAATGAAGAACGAACCCTTGGAAAATTTGATACTCACTTGACAAACTGAGGCCAGGAGTGACAGAGGAAAATCGCGTAACCTAGGAAATTGTGGAGAGCTATAATCACGAACGTCTTGAATGGACACGGCGTATAGAACAAGAAAAAATATTAATAATATGATTTAGCCCGATGGTTGACTTTGGTGCTTACTGGTTAAGGCTCTTACTCTAGGTTCATTTGATAGCTTATCTCAATATTTTCAATGTGATGGTTGACTTTGGTGCTTACTGGCTAAGTCTCTTACTCTAGGTTTATTTGATAGCTTATCTCAATATTTTCAATACGATAGTTAACTTTGGTGCTTACTGGTTAATGCTCTTACTCTAGGTTCATGTGATAGCTTATCTCAATGTTTTCAATGTGATGGTTGACTTTGGTGCTTACTGGTTAATGCTCTTACTCTAGGTTCATGTGATAGCTTATCTGAATGCTTTCAATGTGATGGTTGACTTTGGTGCTTACTGGCTAAGGCTCTTACACTAGGTTCATTTGATAGCTTATCTCAATGTTTTCAATGCGATGGTTGACTTTGGTACTTACTGGTTAATGCTCTTACTCTAGGTTCATTTGATAGCTTATCTCAATGTTTTCAATGTGATGGTTGACTTTGGTGCTTACTGGTTAAGGCTCTTACTCTAGGTTCATTTGATAGCTTATCTCAATATTTTCAATGCGATGGTTGATTTTGGTGCTTACTGGTTAAGGCTCTTACTCTAGTTTCATTTGATAGCTTATCTCAATGTTTTCAATGCGATGGTTGGTTTTGGTGCTTACTGGCTAAGGCTTTTTTTAGAGTCCATTCTGCTTTGAAGTAATCGGAGTTCTCGTTTTGTAATTTGTAGATGGTTTCTTTGTTTATTAAGAAGATGCATAACTGCGTTGAAACCACATTCAGCCATATAGAAAGATGGAAAAGCAATGAGTAAAAATTTGATAGCTTCCCACAGCTTTAGATAACTCTCGGGCATTTCCTTTTATAGCCAATATTGAATACTTTCTTAAATTAAAGAAAAAAAACTGGGTAGATGCCCAGCGTCACCTGAGTATGTTAGCCGCCCCATAAATTAAATAAAACCTTCCAGTAACCTCTTTAAACATAACAGAGCCAAAAAGGGGCCGCTAGATCCCAGGTTGGGAAACTCTGCTCGAAATGACCAGATAAAGAATTTCTAATGTCAAACCGTGTATTAATCAATAAATTTAACATTGCGAACGTAGATGAATTGCAGAATATTTCCTGCAAAATTACGCAAGAATTTCATTTTCCAGCCGTTGAATACAGAATGGAGTCTCCCATTCATTAGTTGACTAATGATCAAACGTTCCGATTGTACAATCCTAATTTTCTTCGCGATTTGTTTGTTTTCATTGTATCATTTCTGCTTTGATGATTTGAGATGCTATAATTTTTGTTGAATAGCTTGTTAGATGTAAATAGTATTAGCGAATAAACAAGGTAGACGTAGAATTATAAACAGTATCGTGTGTTGAAATATCTGTTAGAATGAAACTGCAAATTAGGAATCTTGATTGCTTAGCTTATTTATATAAATAACTGCGTAACGAAATCTCCATCTGAAAGCCAATTTCTTTGCTTAGGATAAATCCAGATAGACGACGTGTCGATGAAAATTGCCGTAAACAAAAAGGCGCAAAATGGCTTTCGCATAACTCAAAAAAGGAAAAAAAACGGGGTTTTTGTTTCGTTTAAGAGATTCTGAGAAAGGTATGAAATGCCTGGAGAGAAAACTAAGCTCGACACATCACTGAATTGTTCATTCTGCATAAATAGCCGAGGCTGCATAGGTTTGATGATGACGGCTAAGGTGGTTGAAAATTTCCCGTCACCTGTGAATCTTTGAAGGTTGATTATACTCTTACATACACTATCTTCAATTACTTTCCGGCTATTCCAGACGAATACAATTTATATATATATATATATGTCTGTGTGTGTCTGTGTGTCTGTGTGTGTGTGTGTGTATATATATATATAATATATATATATATATATATATATATATATATATATATATATATATATATATATGTGCGTGTGTGTATGTGTGCGTGCGCGTGTGTGTATGTAACATGTTATATGACATTTATGCATAAGGTACTGAAAAAGAAGCCCATTGTTGCCACATCTGTGTGAAAGTGTAAGAGATCCTAGCTGGACTAAAAAAATGCTTATATTTCAGAATCGATCATGTGATAGATATATTTATATGTGTGATAGATATATTTATATGTGTGATAGATATATTTATATGTGTGATAGATATATGCCACACACACACACAGACACACACACACATACATATATGTCTTTCTATGATCAATTTTGAGCATTTTATCCATAAATTAAATATAACATACCACAAAATTGTATTTTATCATATTACACACACACACACACACATATATATATATATATAACTCTGTGGCCTACCCGCTACGCTAGGTGTCGTGTCGCGCTAAAGGTCACGAAGCAGCAACGTCTCTTCTGATCGAGATCTTGTGAGAAAAACAAATCTTGCTTCATTCGAAGTTTGTTTGAAGAGCTAAATGCAAATAAATAAAATTACGTTATCATAATTTGCGTTGCCGCGCTGAGGTTCGAAAATGGCAGCGATCATCCCTTGAGTGTCATCTTTATTTTTGCTTATCAATTCTTGAATTCACGAATATCGTGTTTTTCCCATTTTCCATTCATTTTTTTTAAAAATCTTTTCGCTTCAGTTAATTGCATCCTTCTGGTATCCGGATAACAATCATACAAACCTCTCTGTTTTTAGCTGATGTTGAGACAGAATTTTTGATTGAACACTGATTAATTTTCCGAGGAAATTCTGTTTTTCAGATTGCATTGAAGGTATAAAAAAATAACATAGAATGCACATTAATGTTTTCTTTATCTATTTTGCTATTGCATGAACAAAATCTGTCTAGATTTATATATATATATATATATATATATATATATATATATATATATATATATATATATATATATATACATATATTAAAGGTAACAATCCGTTAATCCGTTGGTTTAAAATCCAAGTGAATCGCTCGCTTATATACCTGTCAATATTTACTCATTCGGTTATATATATATATATATATATATATATATATATATATATATATATATATATATATATATATATACATATATATATATATATGTATATATATGTATATATATATATATATATATATATATATATATATATGTATAATACAGATAACAAATCCATTGGTATATAATCCAAGTGGTTCATAGTATTATAAAATATTAAAACTGGCCCATAAAAAAAAGGTCAATTTCAGAGCAAATAATTAATAAACAATGAAATCCTTGGATTATATACAATTTATTTCTTGGTTCCATTGGATTATATACCAATAAACCCATAGGAGGTGATGTGCGATTTTATTAATTATATATATATATATATATGTGTGTGTGTGTGGGGGGGTGCATATATATATATATATATATATATATATATATATATATATATATATGTATATATACATACATATATATGTATATATATATTTATGCATATATTATGAAATCGACAAAGTCCGACAATTATTCTAAGACATTTTTTTATGTGTATACGTTCTTTTTATAGATACAAATGTTTAAATAAAAGCTCTGTTTATAATAAACAGGATTAATGACATTTACCGGCCTTAATGTCCGAAACATTTTCATAGAAAATATGCGTCCTCCGACAGGAATCGAACCTGTATTCTATACGTAACCGTCATATAGCCTGACGTGCTTTTACCGATTTCGCCACAGAGGAGTTTTTCAGTTAGCAAGGTCGAATTGTAGTTTAAAAATAGTAAAATCGACCTTGCTAGCCGAAACGCTCCTCTGTAGCTCAATCGGTAATAAACCACCTTGGGACGGGGTGAACAGCAATTAAGAGGTAATTTCAAGTTTTCCTCAAAACCCTACGATGAGAGCCTTTGTTGCCGGATGTAGTTTATCGCCATACCCAAGACAGGAGAGAGAGAGAGAGAGAGAGAGAGAGAGAGAGAGAGAGAGAAAGAGAGAGAGATAGAGAGAAAGAAAGAAAGAGAGAGAGAGACCAGATACATAATATAAATAACCTTATATGGGCAACATGATGCAACAGAAGTGTGGTTCTACAGAAGGATGTTGAGGATGTCATGAACAGAACATTGAGCACGATAAACGGGAAGAAATCACGTACAAAAATGTAACTATGTGGATTGTAGTGTAACACATGAGGGGAAACTGTTACGCAGAAATCTGAAGTGTACCGGATTTTTTGTTAACTGGGACAAACATTGGCTCGTTAATCTTAACGCCTCCAAAACAAAACTTCTTTCCATAATCATCGGAGTTTATATCACTTTTGACTCATCCTGCAATGCTCTATCATTACAAATGCCGGGTCAGTCCCAAGAATGGGGACTATCAGTGCCAAATCCTCACTTTCCAACCATGACCTTGTGTGCGATGAAGTAGTTTCAAAGTTACAGCTCCCTTTCTTACTACGAAGCTTTGCAAGCCTCTTGTTATTCTATGGACATTTCGTTGTCAAACGTCACACTCCAGTTCGTACATGTACAGCTATAAGACACCATGCCATATACAAAGGGTTAAATTATTCACAACCTTTTCGTATTTAACTGCCAAGAAAGAAGTTTCCGTCAGAGACCCTTGATTTTTCTTCGAAAATCGCTCTTTGAGGAACCAACTACCGAGAGGACGCTTCCCCGATCATTACAATCTTAACCTCTTCAAGTCTAGAGTTAATTGTTATCTATCCTTGATATTCTATTAATTTACACTTATTTCCTCTTCTTACACTCAGACAGAACCATTCAGTATCTCTCCACCTTAGTGTTTTTTTCATTTAAAAATCAAATCAGTCAAAAAATAATTGCACACACTGACCTGTTGAGTGTGGTTGAAATATCTCCCACGTGTACCTCTCAAAATATACCTCGAACATAATAGTAAAACATTAGCTAGAGCAGTGATTCTCAATCTTTTTAAAGCAACGACACACCTAGGACACACCTAGGAGCAAATGAAAACATTTTTATAGGGTATACATTTAAATGTTATGAAATAAAAGCATAGATTTTTTAAAAATACACAGACAAATATGAACTTACTTTATTTTAATGTTTCTATTCAACTATTTTTGAAGCTTATTTACTGTGAAACATGTGCTTGGTGTTTTGTTTTTCGCGATTTCTTCAATGTTTGGTCGAATGTGCGATAAGCAGACCCTCATTTTGTTCTTAATTTGTGCGTAGTCTTTATCGATTCGTATTTTTGATGTTATTTACGGTTAATAAACCTAATTCATATAAATAATAAGTAGAAAATTGCAATAAAACTGTTAAAGCCTTTTTAGCTAATGTTCGATATTCCTTTTGTATTGAAATTGAAAATAAATATTGAAAAAATTATTTGAAAAAAAAGTTTAATATTTATTCATTTATTCAAATACTAACGCTGTGCCATTAATACTTCCACAAAACCATGTATATGTATAAGTTTTGCTGTATACTTAAGAGTATCGCGTAACACACTAATGTCAAGGCAACGCGGTTAAAAATCATGGCGCTTAATGAAGATAGGCTTGCTACTAATGTCTTACTATTATGTGGGAGGTTTTTCTGGGGGGGGGGTAAGGTGATTTACTAAGCCTAGCTTAGATGTGGAACAAGTCCGAATGTATGGGGAACTCACTATTCAGTCATATCTGATCTAGAGGAATGATTCCTAATGTGGTAATATTTTGGTGGGGCATGCGTAGGAGGTGCACCCTTCGGCTTTCTATACCAACGTGAGCTCAGATTTCATTTTGCATTATTATTCCATGATTAAAATGATCAAAGTATATTACAGAATAAGCTTTAATTCAAATATTTTATGATTCTGCCTTTCAGTTCTCTATTATATGTTTTGAAATTATATATATATATAATTTTTTTAAATTTTCCTCTTTCATGGACACCATGGTCTTTGAAGGTTTGTTTAGAGACCAAGTTAATGGCCTTTTAAGCTTCCTTCACGCGAATTTCTGGAAGGTATTATGGGAGGTATTTCTGCTGCACCCTTTATAATGGATATAAAGTGACTGTTACCCTATAAAACAATATTTCCGTTAGCAGAAACGGTTAATGTCGATTGATGGATTTTGTTTTTCATAATCTATTGCTTCGGCTTTTGTCAGCCATTTTACTGTATTTACCGTCAAATAATCAAAATGGAAGTTACAAATTTGCATTTTTTCAAAGCGTTCTAATGAGAGTTTAACCAGTAAATATGATTTTTAATATCAGGCTTTTGCTCGCGTTTTATTTGTTAAAATCTTTCTTTTTTTTTCGAAACCCAGAATTTTCATTAATAGAAAAATCTGTGATTATTGTCCAATTTTATCTCATTATTTGTTACGTTTTCTCTCTCTTCAAATCTCTTTTTCTAATATATACATTTATTTTGTTCAGCAACGCATTAGGCGAAATATGATTCGTTTTTTTCCCTCATCCAGAATATTTCCCCAACATACTCTCTTTCCCCATATGAAAGAAGAAAAAAAATGACATCTTCGGTTTATTTTTCGTTTAATTCCCGCTCGTTAGAAAATAACAGAATGGCAAAGAGGCGTGCCAAATTCAATTGATAAAATTGTTTCTCTCGAATATCTTAGCAACAGGTTTGTATTTTCATATCCTCTGTCAGCCAATAATGCAATGTGTTTGAATCAATATCTCCTTACTTTGATAATCCATTTAATATTTCTATTCAACTACGTTTAACTCTCTTGCTGTTCGGGGAATTCATCATTGCAGAATGAATTTCCGTACGACCTATTTATAATTTGACTTTATAATTAATAAATGAATACAGTTTTTTAAAAAATCTCTTGTTTTCAACAGTTCTGGTCAGTGAATAGATATTTCAGAGATAAGATTTTTATTGTTCAAAATTGTTTCCTTTGAGGTTTAATTAATCAATTTAATCAGTTCTTTTTGTACAAAATGTGTTCTTTGGAGCTATTACAGATGAGTTCGTCAACCTTTAAGCCCCGCAGTCATACGAAATGAAGACAGAAGAATGTATATTGGTGTCTCTAATCAGAAGATCAATCACTGAATTATTCAAGGAAAAATTCGAGTAATCATTTTTAAGCATTCAACGAATAACTATTCTATTTCGAACTGTAATAAAATTTGTCGCAATCACGTTTTATCTCGCCGTTTATATCGAGAATTCTCAGACATTACTTAAATACTGAAGGAAATGTAGCCCGGAATTAATATTTCTTTTTTCAAATAAATAATACTTTAATAAATGCTAATTCAGTTAATTAACTCTGACATTCGTATTACGGAATTCGTTTGCTTTATTCAATTTTATTTCGTTTTGTGTTTTTGTTATTTACATTGTTTTAATGAAACCTAAGTAAGCCATTTTTCTTTGTAATTATTGATACGATCTTTGCACCATTAATTTTATTATGGCTTTAAAATGGATATTTTTAAAAGTATGTATTCGCACAAGACACAGAAATATATTAAAACAAGGGGCGGAAAAACCACGAAAAGAAAAAAAAAATTCTCTTCGTAAAGTCTTTTTTCTTCCTCGTGCCTTGTCCATTCAGGAGGTCGGCCATTATGGCTGTCGACAACTTCCTGTCTTTTGTAGCTCCGAACAGTGTTTCTCTATTTCTTTCTGTCCTAATCACTGTCAACAATTTTCACAAGCTCGTTAGGTAGTTTATCCGACTCCACTGTCTCTCTTTCCTTCCAAATTCCCTTTGAGTGTTTAATGTTCTAATCCCTCTTCCTCATTAAGAGCTCGAGAAATTCCAACTGTCTCTTACTGATATTATGTATAAGTGTCCTTATTTTCATTTTTCCTAAAACTACGCTATTGCTCACAGGTTCAGTCCATGGTATTCTCAGCATCCTTCTGTAAAAACACATTTCTATTGTCCCGTATTCACTGCGATAAAGGAAGATTGATATTACTTAACAATTCAATACTCTTTTCTTGTTTCTTCCGAAATCTTTCTGTTTCTTAATACTTATTTAAAAAAAAATAATTTCACCCCATGGCGGGAATGACACTAGAACGCAGGAGCTTACAGAGAGTGGTGATAGAAAAGCTCGGTAGAAGGAAGAACAAGGAAAGGATAATATCTGAACAGGTTTAAAGGAGATGGAAGATGGCGATTGACGTTGCATTTAAATTTTTGAAGATTGTAGTTATCAAGGAAGCAAGAAAACGGAAGGGAGTCTCGTAGGCGAGAAGTGCTAGAAATGAATCTGTTGGAGTAGAAGGGACGGGGTTACATTTAACAAATTCAACAGTAAAAAGGTGAGGCCTAGATGCCAGTCTAGTAGCATGCTTAAACTCATGTAGTCGGGCACCAGTGAAAAAATCTCGTCAGAGAAGTTGCCATGAAAATATCTGTAGAAAAGATAGTGGAAAGCCTCTCTACGTCGGTGAGAAAGTGACTGAAGACGCGATGCCAAGTCAGGGTGAGCTTACATTGCAGATACTTCTTTTGATTTTGTCAAGAACCTCGAGATGAATAGCAGGAGCAGCAGACCAGATATGGCTGCAGTATTCAATGCATGGACGAATGGTAAATTTGTAAATGTGCAAAAGGGACTCTGACGAGAAAAACCTTCTGGTACTACACAATTACCCAAATTCAAGTCAGTTGAAAATGTGAGGCCATGAAGGGGCAATGTGTTGTTTTCCATGTTTTCCATGAATCTAGCATCAGCCATGTTTATGGTGGGAAGGAAAGTCTCTATGATGGTTAACTGAGAGCAGTTGCGTTTTGGAAGCATTAAAATTTACGAACCATTTCCTGCTCCAGTTAACCACAGATCCTTTTTAAGAGCAGTGATCAGGTTAACTTTGTCAGCTATGACGGATTTGTTATTCAGATAGAAGTAAATGGTAGTGTCATCAGCATAAATGCCTAGGAACTGATGACATCATGAAGATCATTGATGAAGTTCAGAAATATCGTGGGACTCAGGATAGAGTCTTAGGGACACCTGTGTTTTGTGGAAGCGAGACCGATCAAACGATCTTCATTTCACAATTTGATAGGAGCAATTGGATTAAATCAAACAATCGTCCAGTAATGTCGTAGCCATGGAGCTTACGTTGAAGACCTGAATGTCAAATGCCTCGAGCTTCGCCGTTATTATCAAAAGGTTGATATATATATTCAGTGATGGCACATCAGAGGTAGACCTGGTAAAACGGGAGCCACATTATTATTTGTAGATGCTTAACCACTTCAGCATCGATTAAAGCCTTGAATACTTTACGAAAAATCGGTAAGTAACTAATAGGCCAATGGTTAGAGAGGTCAGAATTTTCTCCAGAGGTTCTTAAAATCTGGAGGTACAGAGTGGAAGTAGGACTTCCAACAAGCTAGAAAGCAGGAAGCAGCGAGGCAATATTTGTAGAGTTTGGTGAGAAATGAAATCAGCTTGGGAGCATATTTCTTTAGGACGACGACTGGGATCCCGTCACCTCCGCTTGCCTTATAGGAGTCTAATTTAGAAATAATGTCCGAAACCAGTGACGGGTTTATGCGCATATCACTCAATAGGGCCTCTGTTCTTGGGTGGGTACTCTAAATGAGACGAGTATTGATTAGGGAGAGAATTTACGAGCAATGCATTCAACTCTATATACTGTAGATATCAGGACTTCGAATTGATTGAATAGAGGAGGAATTCAAGGACTTGCACACAACAGTATTTAGTGCAAGGACAAATGGTAGATTTGTAGATCTGAAGGATGGACTCAGACAAGAAAAACCTTCTGGTGTGACACAGAGAACCCACTTTCCTTTCGCTAGATGAAGCTATTGATTCACTGTAGTTGTTCCACCTCAGGTCAGTGGAAAACGGGAGACCAAGTAGGCGCAGATGGATGACAAAGGTAATTTAAAAGATTTTGTCCGTTGTGTTTATCGCTTTTACCATGGATGATGAAAAACGACGAACCGTTCATTTCAAATGACGTCTGCCAGACAGAAGTACTCAAAAGCTATTTTCATGAACAACTAAAACAATTTTGCACACCAAAATGGGCTCTTCATTTAACGGCCAACAATTTCCTCAATAATATAGCCACTATTTGTCACTTTGAAGTGATGAGACACTTGACGCGATTTCGTCTGTCGACCTGGCTGTCAGCAGATTCCACGCAACAGTGTTTCATCATCAGACTTTCAATTTGGGAGTCCAAATCGAAGTCTATATTTACATATTAGATTGATTTGATAGCCGAGTGATCGCTTGTATCGGAATTGAAATGTTCTGTCTCTCTGTTGATCTTTATTTTGTCCAATCTTATCTGATTGTCTCTCATATAGCTTTAATATCTATCTATCTATTTCAGTTTAAGCTTTTCTATCTCAGTCTGTTCATATATATCTCTGTTCATATCTATTTATCTCAGTTTGTACTATCTATCTATCTATCTATCTATCTAAAGTGGTTCATATCTACTTATATCAGTTTGTTCATATTTATCTATCTACATCAGTTTGTTCATTATCTATCTATCTATCTATCTCAGTTTGTTCATATCTATCTATATCAGTTTGTTTCTATCTATCTATCTATCTATCTCAGTTTGTTCATATCTATCTATCTCAGTTTTTTCATATCAATTCCCAACTAGGTATTTATGCAGATGACACTACCATTTACTCCTGTCTAAGTAGAAAATCCAACAGATCCGACAAAGTAAACCTGGAAACTACTCTTGAAAAGGACTTCCAATGGCTGATCTTGAAATTCGGAAGAGTAACATTGAACAACTTCGTGCCTCACGTTTTTCACTGACATCAAGTGGACCGACTATATCGAGTCAATTGCTACGTCTGTTCCCAGGATGGCAGATTCACAGTGACGTCCCAAATGTTTTTCTCGTCAGAATACACCTTTCACATTAAAAAAAATATATCAGCTATTCGTCCATGTAACAAATACTCACGCCTAGGGCTCCTACTGTACATCTAGAGATTCTTGACAAAATCCAGAGAAGGGTCTTCCATACAATATCTCGTCTCCAGTCACTTTCCCACTGACGTGACATGGCTGCCCTTTGTCTTTTTTTCGAATTCTTTCATGGCAATTACTAGGATAAGTTTTTTTTCCTAGTGCCCAAACTATATTAATCGAAGTCTGCTACCAGATTAGAAACTAGGTCTCACAGTTTTACTGTTGAACTAGCCAGATGCAACCGTCAATTATACTTTAACCGCTCTTTTTCTCGCACTTCCTATCCGTGGAAATCCCTTACAATTTCTTGCTTCCCTGATAAATACAATGTTCACAAATTTAAATGCAATGTCAATCACTGTCTTCAACCCTGCTCTTTTTTCATCCTTTCTTCAATCCTCCCCATTTTCAATCTACCCATTCTCTTTCTCTTTCACTACCTGTAACACCCTTGTTTTCTAGTGACATTGTCACCAAACCTGGAGTAAAACAATGAAAAGACATCTATCTATCTATCTATCTATCTATCTATATATATATATATATATATATATATATATATATGGGCATGCACTTGTGTTTATTTCTACCACTATATGTTCATTTGCATCTGCTCATCTCTCTCTCTCACACTATATATATATATATATATATATATATATATATGTGTGTGTGTGTGTGTGTGTGTGTGTGTGTGTGTGTGTGTGTGTGTGTGTGTGTGTGTGTGTGTGTGTGTAAAACATAATGAACCAGAACCTACCAACCAAGGTTTCTTCTAACTGATCTTCAGGGTATTTCCCATCAACACCGATATCTTTTGTCTTTTCTTTTTCTTTTACTGATTTTTTCCCTGATATCGGCTTGTTCAAATATATTTTTATTTACAAATTGTACTATACGTTTTTTTCACCTCACCCGAGTATATGTATTAAAATTGTACATAATAATTACATATATATATATATATATATATATATATATATATATATATATATATATATATATATATATATATATATATCAGTAAATATGCTGGTGCCTTTAGCAGTATTTGTTACATTTATGTAACATCTACAGGAAAAGGCGCTCAACGTTGTCCCGTCTGCCCCAGACTATCTAAGACCCTAACAGGGCTAAAAGCCGAAACCCGCTGCCCACATTTGAAAATGGAGCAAGCGAAGTCATTGCTCGAAATCGACTCGCAGCTTTCCTCATATACGTATGCATGTACGTATGTTGGTCATATTCTCCTCGGCTGCATTAATTCTGGACCATTCCAACATAATTAGAAATCAACAATGAAGTTGTTCGCTTACTTTGCATTTCCCAACCGCCAAAATATATCTCTTCTGCTGACAGAATCAGTTTTGCTTTTCCTCGCAACTACAAATATCACATCTAGGACTCTGCTGCCAACTCAACCTTATAAGCTTCTCAATAAGAATCTCCATTCGCCCCGAAGAAAAAAAAGTGTCCTTGCCATGCGTAACTGATTCCAACAATCACAAAACACCTGCCAAGTGACGCTGCGACCTTCATACTGGGAATTGAGTTAGATCCGTTTGATGAAGCTGAAAAATTACCGACGCTTTAACAATTTATTTCAGGACAGCTTCTATTCAAAATCTTGTACCCTTTGAAGCATTGTTTTCTAAATAGGTGGAAAATCCTATCAAATCATATCAACTATCTTGAACAATTCTCACGAGCAAAGAATGAGTTTATTTAAGAAAAAATGAAAATATAAATGTATATTAAAATTTATAAGAAATTCTAATCTCTGAACAATAAACTTATTTCACAGTATGGTGTAAATATATCTCTATCTATAAAAGCCAGGGTGTGTGTGTGTGTGTGTGTGTGTGTGTGTGTGTGTGTGTGTGTGTGTGTGTGTGTGTAACGAATGCACGGCCGCAATTTTCGACGGATTTGCACCAAACTTTACATGCACATGCTCCAAGTGATAAGGCCAAGACCGACTTTGCATTTCCCAACTCCCATCGATAGTGGAAATAATCCATTTTTTCATGCTTCTACGGCAGTTTTCATGTAGTTTGCGGCCATTTTCTACTGGCCAGAGAGAGAGCCTATAGCAGGCTGCCACGAATAGGCAGGAATATTCTATTGGCCAGCGTGATAGCCAACAGCTGACTGACACGAATGTTAACTAGTATGCTAGCATGCAAAAACATCGATAACTGCATTCGTCACAAGTGGGGAAAAATTTAAATATGCATGGCACTTTACTCCAATTGGCTCAGTTGGGTGTGAAAAAGTATTTGTTGTTAACATTCTTTTTTCATTCGGTTTTTCCAGTTACGAGTCCTTTTTTAAAGCTGATCGTTTTGTGTTCATTTTGTTTAGTTCTTTTTTCGTAACAGATTTAATGTTTAGTATAGAGCTTAGAAAAAATTCGCAGTGTGAAGAAGTAAGGCATGTAGCACCATCAGCACGGCAAAGGGCACTCCTTTAAAGGAAAGGAAGGGCAAAAATATTTTAAGTCAAGTGATAGCGATTGCTGTATGAGTCGTACGATTTTTGAATCAAGCACGGGCAAAGCCGGGCCATGCTTCTGGTTCAGAGACAAGAAAAAACTCTAAACTGTAAGAGAAAACGTTTCATTTGTAAGAAATTGTCAAAAACTTTCATTTACCCTTTGAGCCCTGCGTTCCTGAGCAATTTTAAACCTTCTGTCTGAACTCCTGAGTCAGAATTCGCAAATATTTGGTATCTAATGTTTCACAGTAGATACAAAAATAGTTACAAGTGTTTACCCACCGTTCAACTAATGGCTGGGCATTAAGTCATTTTCTCTACCACCAGTAAAGTTGTGGTCAGGGTTCAAAAGAAAAAAAAAGTTCTTGAATAGATACAGATTTACGCCCCCGATCACCTCCGTAGCATTCTTACTGACTCCAGCAACGCTATTTTCTGGATGGTCTCGCTTCCTCCTGAATTCCTTTATTCCCAGCCTTTTCTTGGAGCTTCATAAGAGGTCCTAGTGTTCCGATAACAACTGGAACAACTTCATGTTCCACATTTTTCTCAGTCCTCGGCCATATCGCATTGAAACACCGTTGAACCTTGTCAGTATCTAGATGGGTCATCGCTCAGGTATAACAACTGTCTTTGAGCTTTGATGTACAACTGCAGTAATGTTAATTGGAAAGCCGCGTTTCAATTCCAATCGGTTTCCTTATATTCATTTACTCGAAAGAATCCCTTGGGAAAGAAATGAATCCATCTCTTCTCTCCCAGTCATTGGTCAGCTAGTAAGACTAAACCATTCTTATCTCCAAAATAAAATTCTTACATTCTAAAAACATTTTCTGGCTTTAAGTAACAAGCCGTGAAAAATGAATCAGTCAACCATTTGAACAGATACAGCTTACCTGTCAAATAACACAAGCCTTATATGTAACTTCCTCGTCAGGAGGCAAAACGATTGGACGGAGTGGGCTTCCGCGTCAAAAGTAAAGGTTTTTAACAAAAGACGAAAAAATGCATTGTTAGTAATATATTTTTCCCACAAAAACTGTATTTTTAGTTTGTTTGTTTTTTACTATGAACAAGTAGAGCTGGCCACTCATATTCGAGGATACCCGTCTATTGAGGCTGCTAGCCAATCCCTATTGCAGACGCTTGCTCAGGCATTTGTGCTTATTCAACACCCAGAGATCCCACTTGTGGTTTATACTACAACTATACTGAGCAAACCTTAGTTATAGTTTCTGGGTAAGATCGTTTTATCTAGCGTGATCAACAATTTGAACAAGACCAGCACGCTCACGCCCTCGGCCACGACGAATTTGGGTCTATCGATGGCTCCCAAGAGTTTCGTCTACCAAATTTCACTTACAAGGCATGGGTCAACACGTGGTATGGTTTTCAGGAACATTTTCCGCATGCTGGGAACGACCCTTTCAGTCCGATAACATCAGGAAGTCTCCTTCCTGACAAATCGACCATGGTGAGATTCGAACACGGGTCCCATGGTTAGAATGCGAAAGTTTTAACCACTCGGTCACGTGCCTATCATAAACAAGTATTACTGGTATTAGTATATAAAAATGTATTTTTATACTTTCATAGTCTTTTGACCACAGTTTAGGGATTAACTATTTGTCCATAGTTAGGACCTTAACAGGTGCTTGGGTCAGAGTCGTCTTGGGAAGAACAGGAATTAAGAGGTAGTTTCACGCTTCTCAAAACTTCCAGATCAGAGGACTTGCTGCCGGATGTAGTTTATCGTCATACCTGCTGCTGTCTGTTTTTCGAACAATCCACTCAGATAAGACCATTCCATGCTTTTTATGTTGCTATGTGCAAGTAAAGAAATAATATTTATAATATATGGTATAATAATTGTTCGATTATAGATTTTTTTTTATTATTTAAATATGAAAACCTTTAGGTTTCCCATGCATTTCTGAGATCTTTTTTTTTCGTTTTTAACAAATGGCCTCGTTTAAAGGAATACTTCCAACTAAAGTAGCGAGGAAGAATTCTATTTCATTATTCATTATTTTAAATGTCGTTCCATGCCTAACAAATCACTTACACTTTTATCAGAAAACGTGCATAAACGCACAAGTGAAAAGCATAGTTTTCTAAGACATTCCTTAACACATTCTCGTGCACTTGTGCGCTGAGAGCCCTAACGCACATGCATAGGCACGATCTCTCCACATGCACATGCTTACATATAAGCAACTTCCGCACACAAGAGAATTCATGCACACGCTTGGATGTACAAAAACTGATGTTTATTTTTATGAAGAGAGGTATGCAAGAACTCGCACAAAACAATCGCAAGACATACGCTCACTATTCAGACATGCATTCCCACACGCGAACAGTTACACACAGAGACATAATCACACATACACACTGTATTTTCCTACATCTCCCTCTCTTTATTTCCTCCTCTCTCTCCCTCTCCCCTTATCCCTCTCTCTAACACTTGCATGCGTATACGAGCTGTGACAGATTAAATCTCGGAGTGGTGGGGGCGTGTTAGTCTAACATTTGCACCCTAGCACATCTAGACATGTTCCAACTCACGCTTTCTTGAGACGCAGATGAATCATTCTTTACCGAGCAGTAAAGGAAGTTGTACGAGTTCATGTTCTTCCGTTAGCGTTAAATGAGTGAAAGGAATCTGGCTAAGCGGATTAGCACCACATTTTGAGTTTAGATGTGTTAGTGAAATGTTAGTCCTTTTTCAATGACGTACGGTGAACATAGTATTTAGAAATCGACTATTTCTTGGGCGGCACAAATCTTTCGAAGAAGTACAAGTTTATGCGAACGGTGACGAGAAAAGTAGACATTCGAAAAAGCTACACACACACACACACACACACACACACACACACACACACACACACATATATATATATATATATATATATATAATTGGATTGATGTGTGTTTGTGACCCTGGGTTTACCGTTATTTGCGATCGTCAGACAAGTTGATTAATTTAATTTTTAATTAAAAGAGAGAGAGAGAGAGAGAAACCGCAAACGTTTTTGGTTATAATGTCGATTTGTTTTAGTGTACATATTATATTTTATTCTTCATATTTTTTCTACACGTGTTTCCGATCCCGTGACCTTCTTCAGGCAAATAAAAGGAATACATTTTTAAAAGAATAAATTGTCGGTATTTTCTTTTCATGTTTCAATTTTTTGTTTTCTGTATCTATATTGAGCCTTGTGGATTGTTGGCAAACGTGAATTTCTGCTTAAGTGGTAATAAAAACATTACATTTTGGGCTTTGCTATATATATATATATATATATATACTAGCAGTTTTACTCGGCGCTATGCGGGTAAATTTCTTTTGCAATATGACCGTTTTCTAGTCAGATACCAAACCCTGTATTTTTACCTATCATGATGCACGATTGTATCCTCTGAGGGGATTCTTACTTTGAACGTCTACTGGGACTCATGTTCATCGCAGACCTCCAGTGGAATTCTTACATAGGATTCATTACTGAAAATGCTGATAAAATAGTCGGTTTCTTTTACCACTCCAGGTAGTAACTAACTCCTCCTAGAATCCAGTATACTTACAAGAGTCAGACCAGAGTCAAAATAAAGTATTGTTTCCATATCTGGGTTTCAGCTGCCGAATCTACATTTATCAGCCTTGACAGATTTCCAAAGAGTCTCGTGGGTGATGAATTATTTTCTACCTCATAACCCTCTTTTCCCACGGACGAAACATCGCAAGCCTATCGTTCGCTATTTTCATGGACAATGTTCTAACCAGCTGCATTACTTAGCTGCACCAGTTCAGGCATTCACAGATAAATCACGCCCTGCCAATTATACTGGGATGTTTCGGCCGTATTCACTTCATATACCATTGGTAATAAGCAACATCTATCGGCCCAGAATCTCTTCTAGGACCGCTACTTCGTAGTACAGATTCCTACGATCACTACATTATTAACCTCTTAGATCTAGGGTCAACCTTTTTCTTTCCTACATATCCTCATAACCTGCGATTCTTATATCATCCTATTATGTTAATTAACAAGATCTCTACCCCGGGTGGCTAATGGGCCTTGTAATAGACAAACAATTTTAGAAAAATGCTGCTTTAAAAAAAAATTGTAAAAGCAGTGAAATGGCATTATGGGATTTTCGTAATTAAGGCATTCCATTTTGTTTAAAAATGTTGGTAACTCTTCATTGAATAAACGTAATATATATAATAAATGCGAATATCACTGTGTCAATGTGTCACACTTTTTCAATTTTATTCCTAGATTCCCATATCACACCATTTTGGGATCAGGCCAACTCTGCGGGCAAATTAAAACATTCCGGGTCGCATCCGGACTGGCAATCCCGAAATTTTGGATTCCCAAGTTTTAATTACTGCGATTGTTTTTGCCGATTTTTTCTTACATGATTTTTTGCGACAATTTTTTCTACGATAATACTTTTTTATAAACTCAGAAATAAATTTCAGAATATTCGACATTAATTGCGAAATCCAAAAATCAAATTGTCTTTAAATTTAGTACCGACAGAAGATTTACCATTGAACTTTAATAAGGTAAACTTAAATATTAATGTAATACTTAAATGCAGGAATCAGTTTTGAGTTCTGTAGTTTATGTTGCTATAGCGTCTCCTTCTACTTACCTATTATGGTGAAGGCCCAATCAAGAGCCCTTCACAGGAGCTAGCTTAGATTTTGCCCGATCGGGCGACATTTAAGCTAGTTTATAATATTTGTTAGGTTTCCAAAATATAACATTATAATTGCCAGCATAGTTTACCTTCATTTATCCAATGCTTAAACTTGTTTACTTCCAAGCAGTGATCGAAATGCTCAGATAGTTACTACTTCCAAGGAAGAAAATTTAATTAGAAAAAATATCATCAAAATAATATTCTATTATAATCTTTGTTATTCTTTGCCGTGGTAACATGCCGGGCTGCTCTGAGCAGCGAAGCATGAAATAGTCGCCAATTTATATTAGCCGCAAAACAAAACAGAGTTATTTTTAAAATTAAAATAATCATATTTATTCATTAACTGCAAATATGTTGGGCAAAACAGAAGCTCGGGGATATAAATAATATACATAATTTTATTTGATATTTTATGTAATTCTCTTTGTGAAAGCCCGTGCAATACTCTGCCCTCGTTAGCCGCCAACCAGGGGAGGTAACACAGTTTTGGTGGCTAATGTGTTACTGCCACCCCTGGCGCTACAAGCAGCTTTTTTTTACCGAAGAGGGTATTGCTTTTGCATACGTGTCAGTCCCTTGCGATTTTTGATTCTTGGCTGTTGAGCTGTGGTCTGGAGACTATGTGAAGCACGCATTAGGTGCCTGCCATTGATGCTCACCTTGAAAAGGTAGTAAACGATCGACCGTCCAAGGAATCGACGGCACCCGATCTCAGTATATTAACAGACAAGATGAGACACAAACTTTATATATATTTATTTTCCATGTTTCGGTCGAACACGCCGTCAAACATTAAGCTTTATATATTAGTTATTTAGTAGCTGATTAATTCGTTCAGGGAAATCATTTAGAACTTGATCCATTAGAGGATTTTATTTCATATGTTTTTGTTTCTTAATTTGCATGAATGAAAACTACAAACTTTTCATCTCTGTTGTCTTTGCTACGTTGTCCTGGCTAAGTTCTTTACCGCCTGCATAGACTAAACTAAAGTTGACTAGGTTTAATGTCGAACCTGAATCATGGATTATTTTTAACTGTGGTTTGTCACTCTGTGGATTTGATCAAAATACAACATGCTATTTTAAGTCTAGAGTAGAAATAGAGACTGGATGCCGCATGACTAAATCACGTCGAATGCGCCGGTCACCGCCTGATCATTGAAGTGAGCGTCTAATCTGGTTGGTTTTGAAAGTCTAGTTATTGTTAGTGTCTTCTGGGCTTGTGGAAGATAACGTAAAGCGGAGGAATTATAGAGGTTCGGTGTGCCGCTTTTAAATTTCTTTTCTATATGTGATTGTTGTAGAATCTGTCAACTTTAGTCTATAAAATCAACGGGCTAAAGGAGTAGTAATACTTCAGACAGCAAGCCCACACGCATGCGTGTACAAGCTATTGTTTTCTTTCATTCGACTTTCCTTTCGTTTCTGGCTATATCTATCTTGTCTTCTTTCTTTTATCCTTCATTCATTCCCCTTGAATTTACCAATTCTGTTGCGCTATGGAAATGATCAGTCAATGGCTGATCATTATATATATATATATATATTACATAATAAAATCCAAAATTACCTCATATGGAGGGCGTATAGATCTATTTCAACCGGCGAAAACTACTTGTTCGTGTGTGAATCAGAAATTTAACTGTCAAAGTTAAATCCTAATTTCCACACCAATACAGTCTATACATCAATGTTAAATAATACAGAATTAGTTTTCGTCGGTTGAAATAGATCTATTCGGCCCCATATGAAGTAATTTGGATTTTGTTCTGTAATGTATATGCTCTGTTATAATAAATCCATAGAACTCTTTTTGCGGATCAGTTTTAATATTTGATATTATTAGGATACGCTTGGATTATATGCCAACGGATTTATTAACTTTACTATATATGACCACTTCCGCATATATAATAATATTTACTACTCATTTTGACGGGTATCATGCTTAGAATACCATGGATAAAATATGCTACCAACTTGAAGTACTAGGGTCGGCTGAAAAATGTCATAGGCTGAAAAAGATGTAAGTGTAAGTAGTCAAAAGTGCTGAATTCTGGTACACTTGCATGTCTACTACGCTGTCATATGGTGTCTCTACTTACATTTATATCTTGGTCAGTTCATGGATAATTAAGCCGACCCACGTATTAAAGAAAATTTGAACTAATTGGAAACTTATGCTTACGCGACAGTGAAATTTCTGGGTCACAAAATGAAGAAAGATAACTGGGATAATTTAACTCTCACAGGACATAATGAAAAAAGGCGTTGAGTAAGTTATCTGTTTATTTAGCTTGTGGGAATGGTTAAAGAGGCACTGTGGATAGCGTCACGGATTGCGAAATCGGAAAGCCGAGTTCGAATTCCAGTCGGATCCCATACATTCATTTACGTGCTAATACCATTGAAAAAGGTATGAATCCTCTTCTTCTCCACCCAAGTATGGTTACATAGCAGGACATACTGGTTTCTACAGCCTTGGGTGGCAACCAGTCTAGGAGAAGGAAAAACTCTGAATTTAAAAACCTACCTGGAGAGGGTTTTTTCCGTCAGGCTATCTTGCCCAAGAAACATCATTTTTATTGCAGTACATGTGATGACTCTAATACCCTAATTGGTTAAGGTATTCGCGATCGCATGGTTGACAGAAGCGGGATTGTAAAATGTTTCAAATTGCTTCAATCAGTGTTTACCAAACCATACACCAGCGAACACCTGTGTTCGCCTCCAATGAAGTTAGGTGCGACACGAGAGAACAAATTTCATAGGCTAATCATCACTGTTTATACTACACCCAGCCAATCTGATTCACGACCCATTCACACTAACAATTTCCGAACTCACCACAAAAATCTCTTACTTCTTCACTCAATCCAGCGAGTGACAGAGCTAATTTTAATTCGGAACTAATTTCAACTCGGAACTAATTTCAACTCGGAACTAATTTCAACACGGAATTAACTTCTTTTCGATTTCACATCAAAGTTATCAATTTCCGTGAATTCCTAAACAAAATGCAATGAATTGGTGTTAATTTTTTAAATTTAGCATTAATAATCCTTAGTAGATAAGATAATTCAAAATTCATCTTTTCTGCGACTTCCATTCTTTTTTGTTGCAAATAAAATTAGTTCCCAGTTGAAATTAATTCTGCTCCCCAATCCAGCATATAATCACAATGCCAAATATTCACAGGGATCCTACTGAAACACACCTGATATAAAAATACCATAAGTAAAAATTGTCTCTTTTCTTCCTCCTGGGAGAGAATGAAATGTGACGTAGCAGGGGCATTTACCAACCTCCCCACTAGGTAAGATGCAGCACAAAGCCAAGATTTATATGGAGCAAATCCAAAACCACAGACTCAGGCAAAAATTCCCCGTAGAACCCGCATACACAAGGTCTGGTCTGTCTATCACTCCAGGCGATACTACCCTTCGACATAGCTTCGTCTGGGTTCTTATCTGTCCAAAAGCAGAGAGTTCAACAAGAACTGCGATACGCGCGTGGCCAGCACACGCTGCTGACGGCGGGCGACCAGTACTATCACGTAGCAGTTCTCCCTTTACTGAGTGACGACTGACTTATTTAGTAGTCGCTGGGGTCTATGCAAAATAGTTCCTTTTGCCTATGTTGCTACAATAAGAAATGGTATCAGATTAAAAAAATTAATTGCTTATAGATTACTGCTTTAATGCTCACAGGCAGTGCCAGATTTAACTGCAAGCTTTTCAGGCTAAAGCCTAGGGCAAAGGTGCATAATATTTTTCACACTGTTATAAAACATACTTGCACAAGCAGTCATAGCACATTTTCGGCTTTTAATAACCTTTCAGTAATTTTAAACACCCGTCATCATCTTCGGCTTGGAGGGGCTTCACAATTGGAATAGCCTAGGGACTCACTTCATCTAAATCCGACCCTGCACACAGGGCACGAGAAAAGACTGTGAACCACCGAATTAGTGCAACAAACATGAGGAAGTAGTGGAGATGTACTTGACCCTCCACTGAGTCAGGTTGTGACACAAGGTCGGTTTTTAATGTAAAGACTCGAGTATTCCACTCAGGCCGCTGGTCTTAGCTGGTCATAGCATGTCAAAGGTGGTCGGAGATAGTCATAGCCGTGATACCATCTGTGCCAAGTAAGTATCCTCAGTTAGACAAGTAACTGGAATAGTATTATCTTCTCAAAATGAGGAAGTAGTGGAGAAGTATATTGGCCAACGTTTTGAATGGACTTGGCTTTTAAACTGTGATTCTCTTATCTAAATATGACCTGCTTTGAAACAAACCACACGAATTAATGTCATATCAGCCTAGAATTCGAACTCAGCTAGGAAATGTCCACATTCTTTCTTTTTGCTGTCGATAGATTATTATTAGCGATGTAATGGGAACTGTAATTATTATAATTGAGCGGAATACATTTGTATCTTACTACATTTAACTTTATAAAAATGCCCGGTGATTCAAGCCAAATAAAATATGCAGTTATAGATCTTCCACAGGAAATGCGTGCTGAATAAAAGGCACACGTATCACTTTTAAGTAAGCCGTGTTATCGACTCGGGGTTAAAGGAGGCCTCAAAATCTGTACGCATCGCAGAGGGCGTCTTGTACAAATTTAATATATTTAAAATAAAAATGGCTGGTTTCGCACGGAAATGAGCCAAGGAAGTTATATCTCAGAAAACGTCAATTAACTCCGATATAAGAAATATTTAAAAGCGACAACGACAAAAAATAGAAAAAAATACTTTAAATATTTTAACCAGACTTTTATATATATATATATATATATATATATATATATATATATATATATATATATATATATATATATATATATATATATACATATATATATATATATATATATATATATATATATATATATATATATATATATGGTATATTCGTCAACATTCTGAATGGACTTGGCTTTTAAATTAAGATTATCCTATCAAAATATGACCTGTTTTGCAACAAACCACACGAACTAATGGCATATCACGAAATTATATGAAAATTATTCAAAGCAGATAGGATTTAAAGATGGCGACTTCTGATTGGAAAGATAGTTGTTGATATTTTAGGAGAATTCGCTGAAATGATTGGATATTTATTCGAGTCATTTTTGCATATTTAATTTGTTTTTTCGTAAGATCTGATCTTTAAAAACTCACCATATATATATATATATATATATATATATATATATATCAGCCGGAGATATCACGAACAATAACAGCAATATTTTCTAGATAGGAAATAATTGAAGTGAATGTTCTATTTTTTTAAATGTCATTTCCTTTCAGGACGTAGGTGATCATGATATTTCTTTATTATTTTTGAATTGCATGCATCATTGAAAAGACAGTTGACTAGTTTCGCATGGCGTTTACCACGGTTTTGTATTCATAGTTTTCTTTCTCTTAGACTGGTTGCCAGCAACCACTAGAGACCCCAATCAACCGCACTGTTCAATCCATAGGTGGAAGGAGAAGAGACGGATTCGTGCATTTTCAAAGGGCATTACTTGGAAAGAGAACGCAACTGACTAGCCTAGAAATCGAACTTTCTTTCACAATTTTCTATTAACGAAATTGAAAGGCTGAAACGCTATGTACATTTTTTCCCACCAAAATGCGAAGCTTTTAATTATTATTCGAATATCCATCTGTGCGATAGTTTCTTTCAAACAAATCCACACACTGACTTCCGGGACCCGAAGGTAAAATAACAATGCAGCCAAGTAAGTAATATCGATTTGTTTGTATTGAGCGAAAAATCTATCATTTTGCGTAATAATTAAATATTGAAACAGTAACAAAAAGCAATATAAGGAAATATAATCAGAATCTATGAAATGCATTATGTCTGAAGTAATTTCCATTTTTTAGAAATCAACTGTAATGACAAATGTTACATGTTGACTATTAATCATGCGTCATCAGTAAAAAAAATGAAATTGGACGAAATCAATATGGCAACTACTACTGGGCGAAATTAATATGGCAAATACTATTGAAAATGACCCCCATTTCATATCGATTAGTTATAATGATCGTCTTTTCCAAATTACGAATTATCCTTCCCAAGGAGGAAATTCCGTCAAAACACTTTATTTCGGAAGAAAAATAAACGTTTCGACTTTCTTAATGCCTTTCTCGGCGGTGACGTGTCCATGCATTTTTACCGAAAGTGACCTTTTCAGACAAGGACGAGTAAAAACAGCTGCAGACGTGTTTATATATTGATCTTGATTCTTTTTCATGCCCTTCTGAACTTGAAATTCAGTGGTCAACACATACGGCTGGTAGAGGTATTAGTCAACGCTTGGGTACTTCAAGGTGCCTCAGTTTCTTAGTTACTATATTAAAAAACAAATATAAACAATCTTCTGAAAATGAAATATTTTTCCCAAAATAATTTGGCGAAGAAGGGGTTAAATCAACATAGGTAGAGACAAATTTTTGAGTTTAATAAAAGTTTAGATATGTTGTTATGATGCAATTCTTTTAAAAATAAGCTGTTAGTGCTTAAACCCCAGAACCTATTGAATAACACTCATTGATTTGATGACTTTTCCAGTTCAAACCTCCACCCTATTCGCTTTTATCACATGTCTTCCAAGTAACAGCTTTTTTTTTAATTACGACTTAGCACAATTTCTAAAATGTTATTAAACTCACAAGTTTGTCTCTGATGATGACTGAAGAAAATCGAGACCTCAGTTTATACAGGGTGCGGCTGGTATTTGACGACAGATTTTATGGATTAATAAAAAAAACTTGCTGAGCAAATGAATATAATTATATTTGATTACAAGCAAGCAAACATGAAATTTAGCTAACTATTATTTAATTTTATTCAATAAAACCACCACTAGCATCAATAACTGCGTCTACACGAGGTCGAAATAGGCTGCAAATTCTGATTAATTGGTCCTTATTTATGTCGGACATTACTCGAACTATTACATCGTTAAGATAGTCTTTGGTGTTATGAGTTTGTTTATTAATCTCCTTGTCAACAACGCTCCACACATAATAGTCTAGTGCATTGAGATCTGGAGAGTTAGGAGGCCAAATGTTGGGTGTGATGTGGTGGTACAAATGGTCAGCCATCCCTTCTTGTGTTTGTAGAGCCTTGTGGGATGGAGCCGAGTCTTGCTAGAATATGTCAGGCCTGCCGTTACATATGTTGTCAATCCAGGACCTGAAAACTGTTTCTAGAACCTCAATATAAGAAGCAGCGTTTACTCTAAGACCTTGTGGAAAAATGTGTGGTGGCATTACATGTCCTTCATTGCTAACAACACCCAATGCCATAACACTTAAAGGAAAATTTGTGCGCATCACTCTTGGCACACCAGAAGGATCTGAACAAAGCCATCTGTCATTTCTTCTGTTAAGTTTTAGATCTTGAGCAACAATTTTCTCATCTGAGAAAAAACAAATCACACCAGCTTCTGAAGGATTTTAAAGGTTGTTTAAAATCCTTTTGGATCTGTTTAAACGATTTTCTTTTGTTTTTTCAGACACAAATTGACCTCTTTTCATCACGTAGGACTTGTATCGAGTGTCTTCATGAGCACTCCTTCTGATTGTTTTTTTTCAGACACATGCAGTATTTTGGCAATTGACCTCATTGATTGACCTTGGGTTTCATCAGTTGTCTGCTTGACTTCCTGAATAAATTTGGATGTTCTCACTTTATCAGAATGTCCAGAATGTCTTTACGTTTTGATACAGACATTGGGGAACTGTCAACGTCTTCTAACTCTTTTCGTACCTTATGGACAAACGATCTTGCAGCTTTGAGGAAATGTGCAATATCCAAATCGCTATGATCAGCCTTTAATGCCACAATCACAGCATGCCTTTTCATTTCATTTGTTATCATAAGGTTTGCCATTCTTGATTTCTGAAAAATAAAAGCACTAGAAGTTAGTGGAAAGCAGTATTAATCTTAAATCTGTATGTCCTCAAATACCAGCCGAACCCTGCATTACTTTTATATGTTCTTTTGAAATGAAATTTGGAGAATTCTTAACGGAATTTCCTCCTTGTTTGAGAAAGATTATTCGCAATTTGGAAAAGACGATCATTAAAAATAATCGACATAATCTTTCTGTAGATTTTAATATGTGACAGATTTTGTACGTCAGCGTACACTGTGGATTAAAGCTGAAACTTTTGTTCATCATTACAACGCGAGGACGCATACAACAATATTTGAGAACTCGGCTGGTTTGTTCTACCCAACTTGCCATATTAACCTGACCTTGTACCGAACGATTATGATATTATTTTGTTGATTCGAAAGACTTTAATGGGGAAGATTTTCTCTAATGCAAGCCAGAATCTAGTGTTTGTCGAAAACCTTCTCACACGAAAACCTGCGGAATATTAAACAAAAAATAAGTGGCAAAAACTAATTAAAATTATTTTGAATATATAACCGAATGCAACTTTACTTTCTTTTTTTAAGAATAACGCAAATTATTTTTGATTCGGCCTAATAGTACCTATGAAAAGAATACTACAATACATACTTTCTCTATGCGCTGTGTCGCTTCAGGACGTGGGCAACCATAGTTCTCCACGATTTCCTGTCTTTGTAGCTCTTAGTAAATTGTGTATTTTTTTTGCTCACATGTTCAGTTCTTGGTATTGCCAGTATCCTCCTGTAGAATCAGATTTCATTGCTTCAAGTCACTTTATCTGTGAGATTGTCAAGCATTCACTACGATATAGGGTGACTGATATTGCATAATAGCTCATTAGTCTTTCTTAATTTCGTAACGATATTTTTCTATGTCTTAATATTCTCTTTAACGTCCATCTTGGTTTCGGTGTCACATTTTCTTGTCCACTGTTAAAATACTTCCTAGATATTTACATTGTTTTATTTGTTTGATTTTGGTATATCTAATTTACAATTTGAATATTGGGTTCTTCTATTTGCCAATATTAAATAACCGTTCTCTTTTCTTTATTGATTTTTTTTCTAACGACTTTTTTTCTGTTTCTTAATACTTTGCTTAGCTTATACTCAGGGAGAGATGTTAGACCTTATAGCGTATATGTAAAACAATTTGTTTCAGGAAAGTGATGTAACGGAGAAAGGTAAACTTTATCGGATGTAGTCCGGAAGAGGCGAGGCTTCTACGCGGAATTGGAATTGATTACTTATTTTCGACCCTTTACCTCCTTTCACCACAGGCGAAATGTTTCAAGCGTATTGCTACTATATCGCTATTTCCATGTCAAATACTTTCACTTGCTAGATCTCTTAGATTTCACCAATTCAGACCTTCATAGCTACGACCCAACAGACCATGTAAAGTTGAATCAGACTCATTTTTTTCGAATTACATTGATAAGGACATTCCACTCAAACAGTTTTTTCCCCCCTAAGAACTTACTTTGAACTGTTAAAGCCAAATCCCGCCTAAGCACCGGTTCTTGTTTGATCACCGAATTTAAGCAATGTCGAACCCGGTTAATACATAGATGGTGGACCGCTTGGGAACATCGGGTATCGTAAGCGAAAAACGGGGGAAAACGGGTGCAATCCATAGCAGCAAACCTTGTCTCGTTAAGGGTTGTGGCCCTTACTCCTCAGCGAGGTCTGCTGAACTAAGGAGCAGTCTCTTGAGAAATTGATTCCCAGATTCTATGATCTTTATCTATGCAAGTGTATGGTCAACCGTTATGAACTGTAAATTACGGTGTACGAGTCAAGCTTGACAGTTATTTCCAAAACTATTTGTCGACTTGTATGGCGGGTATAAAATGAAAACATTTAACACGAAGAGCAAACAAGTGGGAGAGAAATAACTGTACACCGCTTACCATACCCCAGTCAGGCTGCCACAAATATATCCCACGAAAACTTGTGTTTGGTGAACATATTTGAATACAGAAGTTAATATAATATAATAAAACAGAACACAGATTCAGTATTGTGTTAACGTTACAGCATACATCGTTTGTTTTTTTACATCACTGATACAAATGGCGGATCAGTGATACTGTCTTTTACAATAACATACGATTTGTAGCAGTGCTATCAAAAGATTATCTGGTATGATGTGTAATCTACGGTATTAATATGTTATTTGAGTTGATGTCTACTTTAAAGTGTTTATCATTAGACCTGACGAATTTTAAATGTTCGCTAAGTCGGTATGACAATATACAATGATACAATATACGGTACCTACCGATGTGTGTTGTAGGTTGTTTACTCTACAACGCATATTGAAAGTTGCTACTGTTATTATACAGATAAATAGTGCGATCTTATGAAGTTTGGACACAGGTTTTGTATATTGTAGCCTAACTTCATTTACCTGTTTTAGGCCACTTGTAGCCAACCGTATTTGTTTGTGGGAGGTGGACCTGTACAGTAGATATATGACTAACTCAGGATTTTGAGCTAAAAATATTCATGTTTATACACCGCAATTTACGGCATCCTAATAATATGCACTTATATTCCCCTTTTCCGGCAGATAGGTTGAAAAACAAGCCAAACCTTTTACGACAACCCTATTCAGACATATTCTAATCTGACGCTAACCTGCTTTGCAATTGTTGAATATTTAGTAAAAAGAAGAATAAATCTTAAATATATTTCTTCAAAGCATCCAACTTTCAATAAAATATAAAATTAGAATTAAATTCTTCTTATGGGAAATTGGTTCTGCACTCAGCCATGTTTATAGAGACGAGTCAACCGTCGCGTCCTGAACAGCGTAAGATCAATAGTCGCCATACAACGGGGGAGGGACAAATGGACACACAAGAAATAAACCCTATAAGGCCCTAAAGACTGATAAATGCGTATTTTGCCAAAACAAAGTAAAAAATAATTCTTGGTACATCATTTCCTTGTCCAGAACAGCCAGTGACTTCACTAAAAGCCAACAACCTTCTAAAAAGATGTTTGTTTTGAACTAAAGGCCTAGAACAAAAAAAGCGAATCCCATGAGATAAAATGTATTATGTAAAAGAAGCCCACATAGAACTGAGAACAAAATAGATTATTTCTTTCCTTTGCTGCCGATAGATTATTATTAGCGATGTAAAGGGAACTGCCATTATTTTCAATGAGCGAAATACATCTGTCTCTTACTACATTTACTTGTATCAAAATGCCGAGTGACTCAAGCCAAATAAAATATGAAGTTACACATCTTCCACAGGAAATGAGTGCTGAATAAAAGGCAGACGTATCAATTTTAAGTAAGCCGTGTTATCGACTCGGGGTTAAAGGAGGCCTCAAAATCCGTACGCAGCGCAAGCGGCCTCTTGTACAAATTTAATATATTTAAAACAAAAATGGCTGGTTTCGCACGGAGACGAGCCAAGGAGGTTATATCTCAGAAAACGTCAATTAACTCCGATATGAGAAATATTTAAAAGCAATAGCGACAAAAAATAGAAAGTTAATCGAAGTCGGCAAGGTTGTGCCTCTAGGTACGCCCAAAACGAAAAGATTTAAATTTAAATATTTTAATCAGGCTTACATATATATACGAGGGTCATTCAATAAATAAGGTGAATTTTTCGGTATAAGGACTTCTAATACAGATAGAAGCTTACTTCTTTCTTTTTTTTGTTGCAACGTAGTCTCCCAGCACTGTCACACACTTTTCCCATCTGTGCACAAGTTTCCGTATTCCCTCAGTGTAAAAATCTTTGGAATGATGTCTCAGCCAGTCGCTCACAACACTTTTGACTTCATCGTCACTTTTAAACTTCGTGCCTCTCGTGAACGCTTCCAAGGGACCAAACAGGTGAAAGTCTGAAGGGGCAAGATCTGGGCTGTAAGGGGTATGAGGGAGCAGTTCCCAGCCCAGCTCGTTGATGGTCTGAACCGTTTGGGCTGCTGTGTGAGGCCTTGCGTTGTCATGATGCAAGATGACTCTTTCTGACTGATGACCCCTGCGTTTGTCCCAACAGATAGGCTCAAAGTCCTTGCAATGTCATCCACTGTCTCCTTTCTGTCAGACTGAATGAGGTCATTGACTGATTCGATCACCTCAGGAGACCTCACTTCTGTAGGCCTCCCAGGCCTGTCTTCATCCTCAACACTGCTCCGTCCTTCTTTAAACAATTTAGCCCACTTGTAGACATTTTTTGGCTGAAACATGTGGCACCATGCACAGTTGACATTCTCCTATGAATTTCAACTGGTTTGCACCCTTCAGCAACAAAAAAGTTGATAACTGACCGCTGTTCAATCCTGGAGCATGCTTCTTGGTCGGCCATCTTTGTTAATCGCCAAAACTCTCAAAGTTTTTTTTTAATCTGCAAAAGAAATTAAATCCATGTGAAAAAGAAGTAAAACAAAAAAAAATTAAAAAAAGAGTAAGCTTCTATCTGTATTAGGCGTCCTTATACAGAAAAATTTACCTTATTTATTGAATGACCCTCGTATATATATATATATATATATATATATATATATATATATATATATATATATATATATATATATATGAAGAAACGAAACACAAAGGAAGCAGATGCAAATACAAATCACTATTAGATTTTCGTCCGACGTGATCGCCAATAAAACCCATTAACAAGTTATGCGATTTTAATTTTCTCTTCCCATTCACACGATGCCTTCCTACTTTTTTCATTGTCACTATTAACAATTTGTCATCTCTTCTGGTATGTATACAATATGATCGTATTTGTTAACTTCGACATTGTGTAATAGTTAACAAGCTTGTCTCGCTAGATCCATCACAACAGAGTAGTGCGTCTCATCCTCACTTGTTTCGTCATACGTCCTGTCCTTGCGCCACACCTCAGCTACGCTTAGATAATCGCCATGCTTTCAATTCTTTGTTTATTTAAAACTGAAACATATTTTAGAAATTAAAAGTATTTTTTGCGAGTGGATATTTCATTAACATTTTTTGGGGGAATAGAAATGATACAAATCCTACTATTTAACCCATACATGGAGGGAGGAGATGGAGTCCTACTTTTCCTGAAGGTATTTTCGGGTAATTGAGTGTAACTAACAGGACTTGAATTCGAACAGGGATTACCGATTTTCTCACTCTCCGTGACACTATCCACACCTCCATAAAATAGATGGGGGGGGGGAAATGGAGGAGAATTCCGAATATTCTCGCTGGTTAACAATATGGCGATTTTCTAAACTTATTTCAGATGCGGCATAAGGCTGAAAGTATGCGATGCCCAGTAAAGATAGAACGCATTATTCACTTGCAATTGATCTAGCGAGGCAAGCTTGTTAACCATTACACCACGTCAAAGTGCCCAACCTTTCTCGATAGGATGATCCATGACAATCTGAAAAACCCAGAATACTTCCTTTTTCACTATTCTTAAGAATGACGTTGGTTTTGTGTTCATGCTATATTCATATGAATTACTACCACTACTAATTACTACCACTGCTAATACTCCTCTTCTTCTCCTCCACCACCAGGTTTTTATTTTCAGTCGGTGACTTATGCATTATTGGTGCTAGCCATTAAGTCGTACAACCCCAGACAGAAATTACCTTTCTCAGAATATTTACAATGCCAAACACAGACACAGATTTCAGAAACGATAGGGTACCAAGCTTTATTTCAATGTAGAACTTTAAGCTCGGTGATAAAAACACCAACGCCGACCCACGTAACCGTTACTCAGTCGTAATTGTTCTAGCGAGACAAGCTTGTTAACCATTACACGATATCGAGGTGGTCCTCAATGGCTGACAGCGTTATTACACTAAAGGTCTCTTCTTGAAAGTATTGCTTTTCTTGTTTTTTCTTTTTTGTCTCTGCATGGCTTCGTGAATCGGTTTTAATCATCGTGTTTTCGTTTGAATAAAAGCGTGGGCATTTTTATTTCTTTTTGATTCTTTTTTTTTCTCACAACAATTTTTGACTTACTAGCAGACAGCTAGAAAACAACTCCGAAGCAAATGGGATTTTTTCCCCTGGAAAATGGTTTATCGATTAGGTACCCCCTTTGTAGACTAGGGTTGAATCAAAGGAGGAGTCACATATTTTACAAATCGAGCCAAACGTCACTTACGTAATCGCTAAATAAAAACAGGAATTGGAATCTGCATACATGTTTTTCTCTCATTTGTTTGCCTTTTATTCCTATTTTTCACCTTTCAAACGAATTGTGAACTTAAAATCTTTTCTTTTTACTTTTTTTACAAACGAACCCGAATTATTTATTATTTCTGTTTTTGAACTTTTAGATTCTTTGTACCGGATGTTAATATACCTTAAAGTGACATTATTGAATTCAAAGACCACGTTCTAGCTTTAAGTAATTTTACAATCATCGTGTCAGATAATGCAAAGATTCTATTGCAACGTTATCGATTTCTTGAGCAATTTTTAAACTGAGTGTACATGATATACACATTCTGAAGCAAAGTAGCTGGCCCAGTTGCATAGAACACATGACAGCATATGGTGACATTGTAACAAATTACAAATCCTTCATTTACTAGTTTCCAACTGGGAATATATTCGAAACGAACCACAACGATGTCTTGGTTATATATTATATATATATATATATATATATATATATATATATATATATATATAGATATATATATGTATGTATGTATGTATGTATGTATGTATGTATAAATATGTATGTATGTATATTAGTCACAGTGGCCTATATTAAAAACAAAATTGAGAAAAAAATAAAAATAAACTGAAGAAAATAAGGTTAGCAGGCATTAGTGATTAGGAAGAACCAGGTAAATTAAAAATAATTATTAATAAAATATTTACTCACTCTAAATCAGCTTCAATGTCGACTACACACATCGCAAAAAACACAAGCATCATTTGTTAGTCCATTTAATAGCCAATCTTTGAGATTTCAGTTTGTTCTGTCGTCCTCCCCCTCCATTAAACCTTGATGCTTGGGGATTCGAGCACGCCGTCACTTGTTACAAAGAACGCAGTGTTGGTGGTACAGTGTGGGGAGGGTCGTACGACCATTCCACCATAACGACCACGACAACAGTGGGCTGGGGTGGGCTTTTTGTAGAAGAGAATAGTCTCTGACCAGCAAGTTTTCGAGCCGGCAAGGTTTAATGGAGGGGGAGGACGACAGAACAAACTGAAATCTCAAAGCTTGGCTATTAAATGGACTAACAAATGATAGTCCCAGTGGCCTATATTAAAAACAAAATTGAGAAAAGAAATAAAAATAAACTGAAGAAAATAAGGTTAGCAGGCATTGCCTCAGGGTTCTTGATATGATCCAGAGACGGATATGCAATGGGATTGGCCCTGATCTGTCATCTCGTCTGCAGTCGCTCTCTCACAGACGCGATGTTGCATCGCTCTGCCTTTTCTACAAGTATTTCCACGGTAATTGCTCCGAGGAGTTGCTTTCGCTTGTCCCTAAGCCTCGTGAATTTAAGCGTCCTACGAGGCTGGCATCCCGTTCCCACCCCTTCACCGTTGAAACTGTTAGATGTAGACGTCTCTTCTACTCCAATAGCTTCATGTGTCGTACATCTCGCCTATGGAACTCCCTTCCCTATTACTGTTTCCCTGACAAATACAATCTCCAACGGTTTAAGTGTAGCGTCAATCGTCATCTCCAATTGCCTTGATCTATCCACTTCATGACATCTTTCATTCCTGTCTGCTCTCGCTCTATATCTTCTGTAACCCCCCTGCCTCGATCGATCTCCGTCCTTCTCTTTCTCCACATCCCTTCCTTTACCACTCCTATCTGCTCTTCCTCCAACCCTTCTGTAACCCCATGCGTGATAGTGGCCACCAGCCCTGCTTGGGGTGATACGCTTAAAAAAAAAAAAAAATATATATATGTATGTATATATATGTATGTATATATATATATGTATGTATAAATATATATGTATGTATATATATATATATGCATGTGTATCTATATATGTATGTGTGTATATATATGTCTATATATATGTATGTGTACATATGTATGTATATATATTGTATATATATATTTATATATATATGTATGTGTGTATATATATATATATATATATATATATATATATATAAATATATATATACATATAAATATATATATATATATATATATATATATATATATATATATATATATATATATATATATATATATATAAGGCTCAAACACTAATATATCATGGTTATAATTTATTACATTGGAATCGTAATCATGATTCAATTCATCAGACCTAAAATTCAAAAAGCTTTTTTGAATTTGAAGGTCTGATGAATTGGATCGTGATTACAATTCCAATGTAATAAGTTATAACCATGGGATATTAGTGCTTGAGCCTTACTCTGTTCTGGACATTGAGTTCTACCTGGATTCTACCCTCTTGTGAATTTATGTATATATATATATATATATATATATATATATATATATATATATATATATATATATATGTATGTATGTATGTATGTATATATGTATATATTTATGTATATATATATATATATATATATATATATATATATATATATATATATATATGTATGTATGTATGTATGTATGTATTGGCCACTAATATTTTGCAATATATATATATATATATGTGTGTGTGTGTGTGTGTGTGTGTGTACGTGCGTAGGTAACCCCATGCCTACAATCTACATTTTCAATTTACACACCATTAATATATTAAGTTTAACTTTGTGCTTTGAATCTGCGTTTAATTTGACGTTCTAGTATTTAAAAAAAAATATCCATAATAGGACTTCATTCACAAGTTCGTGCCTGACGAGTTGATATACCTGGAAACTTTAAGTTACACTTCGAATGTACTTATATGTATATTTATGAATATATATTTCCTGTCTCTGTCTAACTACATTGAGTACTGTTTTGTTTGCACCTTATATTAAATTAAGAAAATATGTACTTAATTTTATTTTTTTAAGGAAAGATGTATAACTAAGTTGAAAACTTTTCTTGATATATAAAAATTGCTGTTCAAAATCCAACAAGTACAACAATTTAATTATTAAGAAGTGTTTTAACATAGGACGGAAGATGCGATGCCGAAATTGGCAGACTTATTTGGTTAACGAAAGATGGCTTCCAAAAAGTAAAGAAAGTATTAAGTAACAGGAACATTTCGTTAAAACAAAAGAAAAAAACTGTTGAACTGTTACGTAATATCAGTCCTCCTATATGGCAGTGAATGATGGAGATTCTCATCACAGATGAAGAAGAGATTTGATGAACAGAAATGTAGTTGTACAGAAGGATCCTGAGAATAACATAGACCGAACATGTGAGCAGTGAGGAAGTTTTAGTACTTAGTAAAAATGGAAATAAAAGGGACATTTATATTTAATATTAGGAAAAGATAGTTGGGATTTCTAGGTTGTATAATGAAGAAAGAAGGTTTAGAAAATTTGATACTCATAGGAGAGTTTGAAAGTAAGAGCGACAAAGTGTAAACTACTTAACAAGCTTGTACAAATAGATAGCATAACAGGTTTTAGGAGAGATCGCAAAAAGGCAAAATTTACTAAAACAAGAAATTGCGCAGTGCTATGATCACCAATGAAACAAAGAAGAAAATCAATCGGATGCAAAGATAGCTAACACAATCCATATCAACAAACAAATGCCTATCACATTTCAATTATTTTAAGTTGAATTGCTAGTTAAATATAGTTTATTTTTTATCTATATAATTGTTATGAATAATCAAAAGTGGTACCCCTTCTTTTGTTACTCTCCTCTTTGAGATAGCTATTTCTGTTTACTGGGACTATAAAAGGACACTATACGCGAACCTTGTATTCTCAGTTGAATAAAGCTTTCTTAACGCTTACACTTGCGTACTTTTGTGATTACAATAATTAAACTCTACTGTCGCGGGTAATAAAGAATTCTGCTTTTGAAATCCTTAAAATAAGAATATAAAAGAGAAAGCTAACACGACCAGTACCACAAGTCATATTTAAAAATCTTGATGGATTGCTTACAATATTAAACTTATTATTAATAAAGTTTCGAATTCTTTACTTTTTGACCCCGCTGTTATCTGGCTTCTTCTTGATAAAAATATTTAAAAATACCGCCATTTTAAAATTGTTTCGCGATGGCATTGGTTATGTATTCTGCGTGGGTAACCTGGACTTTGTATCACTATAATAAGTTCCATTAAGGAATTATTCCTATTTTTAAATCACGAAAAGCAATGACATTTAAAGTTAACATGACACATGTGTTAAAAACTGACTGTCATATTTGAGTAATGTTGCAATTTCATTTGTTATGTTTCATAAATGATTACTTTAGTATTTCTATCTATGGAACTAACTCGATTTTCAAAGTGAAAAAAGAAATTTGTTATATATAATTTAAAGCAACTATATCTAAAACTAATATGCCTCCTCTAACGTGCCAGATATAGTATATATTTAAGTAATTTTGTAATTGCATTGTTTGTTTGTTTTTTGTTTTTTATTTTGCTTTTTTGTGTTTTCATTTCACCCTAAGCAAGGTAGTAAAGCCACTAAGACGTAAGGGGGTTACTCCGTATAAAAGAATATGCGAAAACGAAAAACATATTAAGGAGAGAGAATAATAAAAGAACAGGAATTAAGAAGACAAAACTTAACGATTGGCACTGCATTTAATTTTTTTAATATCAAAGTTTATTGAAAAGTAAGAAACCGGAAGTGAAATCCCCAAAAGTGAAGTTCGAAAGAAGAAAACGTTAGCATAGAATGATGAGACCTAGTTGCCAATCTAGTACTGCGCTTAAATTCCAGGGACCAAAGAGGAAAGTTCATCATATCAATTACTATAAAAATCTTCATGGCAAATGCTCAGTGGAACTGTTACGGCAGTGGGAATGTGATGGAAGCCCAGATGATGGCTTTGGGCCGAGAAAATTGGTGATTGTTCTCTGGATTTTATCAAGATTATCGAAATACATAGCAGATGGATCAGACCTGTATGTGGTAACAATATTCAATGTATAGACTTATAAATATGTAAAATAGATCCTGGCGAAGAAAAAAGTGTCTAACACGACACAGTGAACCAACTTTCCTAGCGACAGACCTAGACATTGACTCAATATAATGTTTCCACTTCATGTCAGTGGAAAACGTTTGAAGAACAGCAAGATGACGTAATGGGTCACTTTCCCCTGGGTTAGCATTTGCCATACCGATGCACGGAAGAAAATGTTCTCTGGCTAATATTTTCTTGGATGTTTATCTAATCAATTAAAGTTACAATTGTATTTAAGAAATAATTATCCTTTTAAATTATCAGAATAACAATATGCAAAAAATTAAAATCTAACACAAAACAAAAGAAATCCAACGCAATGTTTTAACAGATTTATCTCAATATGTTAGAAGAGATATAACGTTATATTAACAGAATCTTTGTCTTGATCACTAGCATCGGATAATGTCTTTTGTTACCATATCAACGAAATATCTCATTATAAAATAGTGTAGCTTAGTTAGTATTCCACACAGTGATATAAATTGTCTTTATTTTATATTGCAGAAAAAAATAAAAATGTGGTAATATCATTATTGAGAATACGCAATTTTCGCATAAGAATTGTTTTCTCTAAAAGTTTCGCATTTTCTGGCTACGCAATTCCAAAACCGTGCCGATTGCAAGTCTATTACTGCTAAAATAGCTTCACGAAAGAATTATTTCTATTAGTCATTTTCTGAGAGGAACTAAATTTATAGATGAGTTCTTGAAATAACTGTAACTCTCATTAACATCAAAGACGAAATCTGCATAGTTATGGGAACGAGTAAAGGTCTCTTTAACATTAACGTGATATGATTAAGTGTGCAACTTGATGAATTTGGTGCAAAGACAGCAGAAGAAAAATATTAATCAGATCTAAAGTCTCTAATACTTCAAGAATGAATACAACTCTCTTTTGACGTCAACTCGTTTCCCAACTACTGATTTTTTCGCTTTCTGCTGTCACTCTACAAGTAACCCTGATACCAGAGACATACTCCATCCATAGTATTATCAGTATCCTCCTGTAGATCGATATCTCCGTTCCTTCCAATCTTCTTTTCATCTGTAAAGAAACTGTTCAGCATCCACTGCTCTATTGCAAGATTGATATTATATAGCAGTTTACCACGCTTTTATTCGGTTCTAATGACATTTTCGTTTGCTCATACTTTCTTTGGTTTTCGAAAAGTATCTTTTGCTATTCCAATGTGCCTTCGAATTTCGGCATCATATGGTTAGCCGTCTGTTGAAACAATTCTAAGGTACATAAATTCTTCAACTTGTTTGATTCTGAGATATCCAATTCCTAGATCGCATATTGGTTCGTTCCTCTTTTGTCTTCTTACCATTAAATGTTTAATCCTTTATTGTCGCTTTCTTTTGCTAACTGACTTCCTGCAGTTTACTTTCTGTGTCTGTATCATCTGTGTATCTTGTGCTATTAAGACGGCAACCAACGAAATTAGAATTGCCAACTTAAAAAGAAACCAAAATGGAAACTTGAAGATGTGGCAATAAGTACGCTCTGGCAAAAGAAGTTATTTAAAATTAACATTTGCTTTTGCTTTCTTTATATATTCATTTTCTTTTGCTTGGAGTTTAAATCACATTGACTTCAATGGATTGATGCAGTCACTGACAGCATGCAATCATTGAATTCCGTCCTGTTGGATGGACATTGTTTTTATATAATCCACTAATGCCCATTTGGATTTAAATACGTTGACATTTTCGGTCAAATAAATATTTTTATCTTTTTCTTCTTCGGAACTAGGACTTTTTTTTTCTTTTCAAAATTGTGTCGATCAAATACAGTTCACCATTGCTGTTGGAGTTTACACGACCCCCAGAACATGTCGTTTGCTTGCTTAATTGTAGTGTATGTCAGTGATTTATTTTATACAGTTTTTGACGGTTATTCTGCGGGAAAAGAGGATTTTGACGTTGTATTTGAGGGAAAGAGGTTGGAGAGGGGACAATATGTCTTTCCCCCACCACCAAAATTATGAGCAAACAGTTTTGGACTCTATTGCTGGAAAGTGAATATTAAGATATGTTTGCAGTAGTCCATTTTGCTGCTAACGTAACTCTTGTAAAAATACCACAAATTATCTCAGTCAGAACTTAGTTTGTTAATCTAATTTTGGGTACTGTTCACTAAGAGAATGAGCGTTTGATGTCTTTTTACCAACTTTATGCAGGTTATTTAATGCCAATAAATATTTGAAGATTGTAAGAATTTATTTTTGAGATAATAATGATTTACTGATACAAATTCTACTAATTAAATCTTAGCTAGGGAGAAGAGTTTAATTTTGACCTTTCTCAAGTGTATTTTCGCCTAATTGAATATAAAGAACTCAACTGGAATTGGAACTCAGCTCTCCGATTTCCAATTCCGTGCCATTATCAATTACATCAGCCGCACATCCAAGCTTACAGCATCTGATATTCCCAAGCGGTCATCCATCTATGTAATTGCAGAGAATACAACTGATTATGAGGACGCAACACTAGTTGAATGCCATCATCACCAAATAAAGTGACATTTGTTTTGTACTTTTAATAATTCTCCCCCGAGCAAGGTCATAATACCACTAGGACTCCGGTGGGGGATTACAAGGAGTGAAAGAGATTTAAGCGAGGAGACGTGAGGAAAAGACAATAAAGAAACAGCGCTCAAGAAGACAGAAGTCGATTAAGGTGGTATTTAAATTTTTCAAACTTGTAGTTGGCAGGAAAGCACGAAATCGGAAGGGACTTCCACAGGTGAGAAATGCGAAAAAAGAAACTGTTAGAATAGAAGTGGAGGTTGCATTTAGCTAGTTCAACAGTAAAACGGCGAGACCTAATTGCCAATCTAGCAGCATTCATAAATTTGAGACACTAAGAAAAAAAAGGTCATCAGAACAATTTCCAAGAAAATATTTGTAGAAAAGGCCTGGTTACGTTGGTAAGAAATTGATTGAAGTCGAAATGCCAAATCAGGATTGATTGCATTACAGGTCTTTGAATGTTGTCGAGAATCTAAAAACTACAGCATAGTCCATAAGTCTAATCACACGTACGTAATATAATTGTCTATATGAGATTGCTGACACTAGCTCCTACAGACCTTCTCGATATGTGACAGCGTCAATTAAAATGAATAAACTGAATCCAATACATGTGCTTTGTATTACTCTATTATTTGTTCTTCTATTGCTCACATTACTAATTTTTTGTAATGAGTGAAAAGATTTCCGAACCACGCTGTACATTTTGCTGTTTCAAAGCATTGATTTTTTTCAATTTTATTATCATTTATAAACCTCCAACAAGTCTATTTATTCTTTGAAATAAGAAGTAACTTCCTTAGTTACATAAGTCTATCTTCCCACGGAAACTTTGATTGCTGTAAGCGAAATATTCACCGTACACACTATTTTTTTTTACTTCATCAGAAACACCCGGAGCCGAGTCTCATGGGTTTTTATCCACCAATCTTCTGCGATAACGAATAGAGATTGAGATTAGCTTTCTTAGTCGATGTGGTCATTTCTTTATACCATCACCATTTTCACGTTTCTTTCAGTTTCGTACAATTTTGGCAAAAGTTTTTTTTTACTTAACATCAGACTAGCAGCCATGTTTGTTAGCCTTTTTCTGTTTGTGCAGATAAATAGATCTTTCCTGAAAAGGAACAAAGCCATGTTTTAAATAAACTATACTTGCTTCCTAAGACCTCTTTTAGCATAAATCCTTTATGTGTGTTTACACTTCAGTACCTACGTGGTCATGGCTTTCCACAACTTCTCTGTACCATCCAGAATATTTCTGATTCTTCTTTGGATTTTATCAAGGATCTCTAGATATATAATTGGATCACTGGACCTTGTGACCGCAGTATTTTATTTATTTGACTTATAGATATTTAAGATAAATTTTAGAGAGAAAATTGTCTATATTCTGGAGATAATATTCATTTTTTTTAGGAATACATGTATGAAAATTCGCCCGGGTACTCAGTTTTTCACGAACTACTCATCTGCTGTCTCACGCTGTGGCTCGTTTTCCCTTTGGCCGGTGTGCTCAAATACTTTATATACATTCAACAAGGAATCCAAACGCGATATATCGCCCGAGGAAGAAAAATGTCTCGAGATATCGCCTTGAAAAAAAATTGGTCTGCTGCGGCCATTTTTATTCATTGATCAGCTTACCTGGCATTAGTCTGAGGGTCAGTAAATATCACGTAGGACATCTTCGCTACAATTTCGGTCTTCTCTTACGACAGACTAACGTACCAAATTTTAACTTCAGCCACGGAGAACTCCATCAGTTTTACTCAACATTCCCTTTTGCTATAACAGTTGCTCTTCGGTGTGTTCAACTGCCCTTAGCTAGTAATTTACCTTACTATGTAAGCCCACAGGCAGAATTCCTCAACTTCCAGCTTATTATCACTTGATCCCGAAAGCTTTTTATTTATTTCTATATTTTATTTCCTTATCTCTACTTCAGTGACTGGTTTCTTTGAATCTCATATATAGATTGAACTGTTGGATTTATAAAAAACTACTGGCACTCCGGGCTTATAAAATAATCATTTACAATTCACGCGTAAATCCAAACCAATTGAGTGGGGACCAACCTTGTGGAATATGGAGATATGGTTAATGGGGAAGCCAAAGGCTTTTAGAAAGATAGTGTTTAGGAAAGAAAAATTTCTATCGCATTCGACGAAGAGAACTCATAAATATCCGAACAAAATAGATTTCAACGACACTCGTTTGATTAAGTAGCCGGCTTGTTCGCTCAGTCTTTACTTGATTGGGAAGATGAACATTGGAACGCTATTCTGCGTAGTGTATTTGATATGGAGTCTCATACTACGGCTCGCAAAATCAATGGGCGAAAGACTTCTGAAACTAATTTCAGAACTTCATGCATATGTTCCCGTTAATGCGGTCTTTATAACTTCCCTGTCATCACAATGACGCTGTTTTCAACTGTTTTCTTCAAAATATCTGTCTTCGTAAACCTTGCGCACGTTCTGTAATGAGTTTTAATTATAACAAAAATATTTCGTGGTCCCTCAGCAATCGATCTAAACATATATTCAGCTTGGAAAATTCACTAAAATACAGCTAAGCTGTTTACACCGTAAGTGTAACTCACTATAATCCAAATGTTATAGGCCAAATATTTGGAATGCCCCATGGATTTCGCAGAATTATCTAAAAATTTAATATTCAATACCTTTTTCAAAAATAATTCACAAGCTCATAGGCTAGAGTGATATTCGCTTCTTGAAGGATTTTTTCATATATTAATAATAATAATAATAATAGTAATAATAATAATAATAATATAGTTATAATAAAATGAGAAGATAAACCGCTTCATGGTCAATACTCTACCCATATGGTTACGTAGTGCAGAGATAAAAGCTGAAACCGAAGGTTTTATTCTCATTGCGAAGGACCAATGATTTTTAATTTGAGGTAACACCCTCTCTAAGCAAAATGGATGTCATGCAAAATGTGTTAAATATTATTAACCTCCTAACTTACTAGGAGTTAATTAGACTAATGACGGCATGGAACTTACTAATTATTAAATCCAGAGGCGGGGACCCATTCTTTTGTCATATTGGGGAGTGGCGAAAGTCTTTACACGTCAATAGTACATATATTTCTCGTTCATTTGTTGTCTAAGAATAAAAAAAACATTAAAATTGTTTAATATCGCGAGGCTCAGAGTATTTATCCAATATTTTTCGATTTTTGTGAATGTCACTGAAAGTTTCCGTGGGAGAAGCTTATTTTATTTCCTTTTTATTCAACTCATTCTGCATATAACATATACCATAATCGTCTGCATCAAGGATATAACGGAGACAGCGAAAGGCAATTTAATCTGCGAATTATCTCCCAAAACACACGAGAATCCATCAGTAAGTGACAATCTCACGCTATTTTTTTCAACCTATATTTTATCTATGTAAATTATTTTTTTATGAAATGATGACGCCAACTAATTGAGGTCATAGCAAAATTAACCCAGTAGGCGCCCTTTTTGGGGAGAAACTTTCAGGTTAGAACGAAAGTTGTGTTTGATTTTTGAGGTGAAAAAGTTGACCAAAAAATTTATTAAAATCTAGCCTCTTCATCTTTTTTTTTAAAGTAATTCTACTATAAAAATTTATATACTTTTTCGGGTTCTAGGAACATTTTTCGTAATTGTTATGGGAACTTACCTGTAACGACAATGAACTCTTCCTGACACTCTAAAGACTGCGCCTCTCAAGAGAGATGTATTATAGAACGGAAGTGTAACGAGTCGAGATAGAACAAGTCGAGACAATAGTAGTTCACTTTAAACCAGACTCACAGTCATACTAACACTTTCAACTTCTTGTATTATTATTATTCTTTTTAATATATCTTTGTTATTCCTATCCTTGTGTTCGTGTTGTTCTTCATTGGTCTTAACCTTGGACCATAACAGTGGTGCGAGGATATTAGACCATAACAGTATTATAGATGAGAATTTTCGTACCAATTAAAGGTAACATTTGAATTCAATTTAATTAAGGTATCGATTCATGTGCAATCCAGTGCAGGAGGTGGCTTTCTCGTTTTAAAAATGGGAATTTTATTATACAGAACGAGACAGCTGACGCCATTTAAAATGGCTGATCAAGGATTCGGTGATTGAAACATGACCCCCCCCCCCGTGAAACCTGTTTTCTAGAGAAACAACGTGGCGATTGTTGTGATTCATTGTTTACACGACAGCTTCAAGGGCCTCTTTTGGTTAGGCTTTTTACTGGTGAAGATAAAGGGATCCTTTATTGCAAGGTTAAGCGACGTTTTTAATGAAGCAGTCCAGGAAACAGACCTGCATAACGAGTGAGAGAACTTCATCCAAAAAAGATCATATTCAGTTTATGAGGGGATATTCAAAGAATCATCCCTTATGAACTTGTAGACAATAATCCAAAAATCAGCGCTGATATACGCTACCAACAACTGCGACATTTGAAATTATTTGGGGACAGAAAATGTTCATCATTAGTCAGAAGTGAGGGGTTAAATTTCCATCGCAATAATGGCTGTTTTCACACTGTACGATTGACTAACGATCTCTAAGACTTAGAGGAACTCGGTCAGAAAGAAGTGCTTCATTTTCATTATTCTCCCGGCGTTGCTCCTTCCAATTATCACTTTACTATAATGTTGAGCGCCGTCTTTAGTCGAGTGTTTATAGAACCATTTGGATGAGCTAAGTTTGAAATCAATAGAAGATAAACATGACTTGGATTCATATTTTCCATCAAAACCTAAAGTATTTTACATACGCGGCAACTATAAACTTGCTGAATGATGTTTTAGGAAGCAATGGTTATATTGATGATTAAATATTTCTGTAATTATCATTTGTAATATACCTGATAAAATCTCACATAATGTTCGTTCCAACCTGATACGTTCAGGGAATGGCAGGTGGAGATTATATTAACAGAATATAATCAGTGTTAATGCCCATGATATAGTAAAATTTTGTTCATGAATGAAAACAGGAGAGAGAATTGTGAAATTCTTGGAGACAAAACAGTTTATCTATATATTTACAGGACTTGAATTGGGACAATAATTTGTTCCAACAGTAGAAGAAATACACTTTAGCAAATATGGAAAAAAGGAAGCAGACCGTTGTCGGAATTATAGGCTCATTTTGAACTTCACGATCCGTTCTTTAGCTGTATAGAATGTACTTCGCCATGGTTACATGCGGTTTTGAAATCAGAGTTGAACTTCTAGACTGACTGCCAACCAAGGAAGAAGAAGACTAGTTTAGTGGCCGATGACACGACCGCCGTGCTATAAAGGTGCTAACATATTTCAGTCTTTTATAAAAAAATTCCCATGTCATTATTTACCATCTTCAGCTTATTCTCTATATAATGTGGTTAAAACCTATTCCAAAGTTTCTAGAATAATCTTTATCGACGAGATCAATCATGAGCAAACCCGTTTTCTTATTCCAAAATGGCGCCCTTAATTTCATATGGAAAATATCGTTTCTTAAAATGTTGTTTTGTTTCGTTCTCTCTCGTTCACTTGGATTGTCTCAAACATAGTCACATACATAGACAATGATTAAGTGTAATGTTTCTTGAATTTTGTAAACTTTTAATTGAAAGTGGCATTTTCATCAGTTTAAACCATTGACGATTTTCCGTATGGAAGATCATACATGTAAACATATTTTGCTTTTGAAACCGGAAACATTTATAATTATTTGTTTCCTCTGAAAAAGAAATATATATTTTTAATCTTCAAATGAATAAATTAAAATTAATCACCAGTGATAATAATATCTTTATTTTTTTTAATTATGAAAATACGTTTTCCAAAGAAGAAACCCAATTAACTATCCCCAAATTCTAAGATATATGTTTCGCTTATGGTCTTCTGTATTGAAAATAACTGAGGTTCCGACTAGGAAAACGTATTTTAAATCTTTTAGTAGTGCGGCCCGTCTTGTGATAAGCCACAGATCCTGCGGGCCACTGCTTGTAAACTGTCGCCCTTGCCTGGACAACATATCAAATATATTAATATTTAAAAGCATTATATCTATTTATTCTAGTCCATGAGCAAAGTTTTTTTCCATTTAAAACATTTATTTCATTTACAATTCTAAATTCGTGTATTGCTGTGGGATAGTTTGGAATTTGCATTTTTTATTTCTAATCAAAATCTATTTTCAGATGATTCTTTTAAACATTAAAAACTTATGAACCACTTGAATATTTTTGCACATCTCTCTAACTGCTAATGAACATTGCATAATAAAGAGAGAACATAGCCTTCTAGGCTCTTTAACAATGCAGTGGACATCGATTATCAATCGGAAATATCAGATACACAAGGGAAAGCAGAGCACGTCAAGAAAAGGGATTCAATAAAATTCAATCATCGTATAATTTTTTTCATGCCAAAGAATCATGTACAAAAGAACTTTTATGCAAAGAAGCGAGTATTAATCTCGCCTTATTCTTTTCTTCCGAACCAAAAAACTCTGACAAAAACGCTATTATCAAGCACGTGAATAGCTGTGAGGAAATTTCTGAAAATGATGGATCCTCTGTTAATCAATAAATTCTAATTAATTATGACATTCTGAGTCGTATTTCGGACTGGATTTGGATCCTACTTAAGGAATAACCTGGCAGATTGAGCTTAGGCTTGTATAAAGCAGCGATAACAAAAAGCAATCTTTACAGATGAAGCATAAGGTTGCTTTTATCGGTTATAAAAGGTTAGATATTAGAAGAAGAGTTGAGAGAGAGAGAGAGAGAGAGAGAGAGAGAGAGGGCTGACATATTTGAGATTAATATTGTTACTCTCATCATAGGAGTTGGAAAGGCCTTTCTTCAATAGCTAACACATAAGAGCTTCTTATCTCCCCTATATATATATATATATATATATATATATATATATATATATATATATATATATATATATATAGTGGGCTCTCCTATCGTGAACAATTAATGAGGGTCATTATTGGATGGAGCCTTTTGATTCACACTCATGCCTTCTAGCAGGGGCTATTGTGGAGGAAATCAGGTAAGTGAAAGATATATTTCATTTGTTCTTTCTTTAGTGCGATACTTGCCCAGCCTTACTGCAGGTGACAAAGCCACACTGACAGATGAAATTTGTTAAAAGCAGGATTTTGATGGCGTCTCTGCTTCAGGGCTTGACGAAGCTGACAACGGTGCTTATATATATATTTATGTGTCTGTGTGTGGACAGAGAAAAAGTATAGATATGAACAGACCTATACATATATATATATATATATATATATATATATATATATATATATATATAGAGAGAGAGAGAGAGAGAGAGAGAGAGAGAGAGAGAGAGAATTACCGTTTGTCATTGAACCATATATACGATGTAAATTTCTTAGTATTTAGGACCATCCATTTCCCCAAGTAAAGATAAATTAATGTTCTGGAACAGTCCTGAATAATGGAATAATTTTAAAAGCTGTTTTTGAGAACATAAATAAAAAAAAATGGATGTTATTTTCGTTGTGATAATTGAAATTGTTCTAATTGGCGATCGGCAAATGTTTTTGTATTTTACGTCGTGAAACAGCTTATGTTATTGCTTGCAACAATTTAACCAAAACCAGGAATCACTCATAGACCTTCAAAAGAAAACATGCTTCATAGCATTCCGAAATCATAACATAAAAATTGCACAATGGTCTATATAAGGGTTTTGATTTTTAAATTTAATAAGGAAATAAACACACTAAGCTCCAAGGGGTCACTGAGGCGATAACGGTTTACTTTGCATTTAAATTCTGAAAGATAAAAGTTGACTACGAATGTTGCCGAATGCACATTCCAGAAACGAAAAGTGCGAAAGAAGAAACTGCTAACATAGAACTTACGGTTACATGTAGCCATTTCAACTGTAAAATAATGAGAACTTACCTCCACTCTATTACTACGTTTAAATCCAAAAGTCTAGGTAACATAGAGTAAGCTCATCAGAACAATTACCATGAAAATATTTATAGGAAAGGCACAGTGAAAATAAGTGAGAAAGTGACTGAAGAAGAGATGCCAGGTTAGGACCAATAATATTGTTGATTTTTCTTTGTATTGCATTACAGACTCTTCTTTGGATTTTATCAAGAATATCTACTTTCATCGCAGAAGAACCAAATGTGGCGACAATATTCAAAGCATGGATGAATGATAGATATATAAATATGCAAGATGCATTTTTGATGAGAAAAAATTGCCTGGAACGACACAATGAACCAACTTTCCCAGCTGCTGATTTAGCAATTGATTCAGTGTAATCTTTGCACTTCATGTAGTTTGAGAAAGAGCAAATGGTCCCTCTCCTGAAGGTTAGCATCATGTTTGCTGATGGAAGGCAAAATATATGTATTTATATATATATTCAAAATATATTACACGATTTGAACAATTTTGCTGTTAGACTCTATATAATAAAAATAGTAAATTCGAAAGCTCTTTTGCAAACATGGTTTCAACTTGCTTGCATTTGTCTCTATCGACAATTTCGCAAAGGCTAAAATAATGTAATCTTAACCGATTTTTTAAGAGACTGGCCACGTGATCCTAGAATGAATACCAATGTTGAATACCTAGGAAGACAAGGGTTTATTTCTAAACATGAAATCATTGAAATGTAGAGATAATATGTGTATAGCTGGCCACTCGTATTCGCGTATACCCGTCTACTAGGGCGGCTAGCCAATCCCTATTGCAGACACTTGCTCAGACAGTTGCATTTTTGTCTATTCAAAGCCAGCCTGTGGTTTATACTACAACTATACTAAGCAGACCTTAGTTACAGTTTCTAGGAAAGTCCATGTTATCTAGCGTGATCAACAATTTGAACAAGGCCATCACGCTCAAGCTCTTCGCCACGATGACTTGTGCCTTTGTGCTAGCACAGTTATCGACGGACCCCAAGTGTTCCGTCTTCACAATTTCACTTACAAGGCTTGGGTCAACCCGTGGTATGGTTTTCAGACGCTTTCCAAAGGTGCCGCACGCTGGGATCGGTCCATCCAGTTCGATAACATGAGGAAGTCACCTTCTTGATAAATCGATCATGGTGAGATTCGAACTCGAGTCTCATAGTCTGAATGCGAATGTTCTAACCACTTGGCCACGTGCCCATATTTAGAGATAATAATGAATGGTCAAGCGAAGTATTTTATATCCAAGTACTGATAATGTGAGAGAAAATAGAATCGCCGATATCATTTCTCTTGCGTTCGCTTTCAAACACATGCCAGTGAGAAAGGCAAGAAGTCATTGCTTCTCCGAATGGCCCCCCAGTGTTAAATCGGATGACATCTTGGGACGTTGAGTGGCCTCCGGTTAAAAAAAAAAGACTATTCTGAATTCGTAACTGTGGAGAAAATCTCCTGTTTTTCAAGAACTTTCGTCAATTAACAAATAATAAAGAAACAGAAACTGCGGAGAGACATGATTGTCCATGCTCGGAAGAAAAACATTCTAAATTATACAAGCACCTAAGATTGTTTAAAGATTTGGCTTCTTAAATTAAAATATCTGTATTTCTTTCCATATGCCATTACCGAAAGATCACTGGAGTTAAACAATATCGACCCTGGTCAGTACCCAGATGTGTGACCGCTTGGAAATACCAGAAATTATTTTTAGAATTTTTGTTTTATTTAATATTAGTTTCAGTTATATAAGTCTTACTAATTAACCCATAGGTTCTGACTTTAAATATCCTGCAAAAGCGAAAATGAATCAGCCAACCATCTATGTGCCATTAGACTAGAATACGACACAGGGCCGGGTTTCAAGTTGGAATCCCACGTCCACATGGGATTAGTAGTTAAAATGTTTACACCTAAACGCGAGCATTTGGTTTTAGGGAAAAATAAGGTTTTTCAAAAGTGAATTTTTTCAGATTTGCGAGAAAAATGTTTGAAATTTCTTTCACTTTGTTCTGACTGTAAGGTGAATGTTCTATCCATCATTTTCCCAAGAACTCTTAACTTTTGCAAAAGATTCCCATGTAGGAGCTTCCCTGAACATTTCAATCTTAACCTCTGCAAGACATCAGTCAATCATCATCTTTGTTCCTCATTCCTATATGTCTATTCATTCAACCTAACACGTTGAAAATGACATGGCTTTAGAGTATCTGTTTATTTATGTAAAAAACCATGAAAAATAGAGAAAAGATCTCTTCAGCTTTATTAATATTCACTTTGCCTAGAATTTTCAGATTCACCACAAGTCTTTTGTTAATTCTTTTTATAATCACCAATGTTTTAGTTAAAATATATTTAAATTTTGCTCCATTTTTACGAAGAATATTTTATTCCGTTTCCAAATTGAAACATTTACTTTTCCCAACAAATTGATAGTTTGAAAATCTGCTTAAATCTTACACAAAAGAGATGAATGCTAAATCATATAAAAAACGCAACATAGATTTAAAAACGTTGTTTGGAAAACGCCGATCAATTTGAAATTTGATCTGAGAAAAAAATATTTCTCCGACAGGAGATTTGCATCTAGCTTTCTTTTTTTTCTTTTTTTCTTTCATGTGAGCCGAAGAAATAAATTGATTTGCACATAAATAGAGAGGAAGGCGAACATGCAAGTTCGAGTAAATTGAAATGCACGCAATACGCGACGTCAAGTCCAATGAGTGCCGACATAGTGGCTCGTTGTATGGAATTAGTGTCCTTTAAAAACGAAGCCCGAAGTGCATCACTGAGTATTCCTTAGCTGGCTACTTGAGCTCTGCCAACATATTATCGATCCTCACTGACCCATTTCTTCTATAATTGGACTCAAACGGGAAGCTGCATTGACACTTGACATAAGTCATTGATAATTTATTTACCTATATCCTGCTGTACTGACATGCATCTATGTGTTCTCATGCATATACATTCTATTTGCCTATTTTGCTAAGAACGAAATTTAGTTGCTGTAGTATGTGTCCTTGTATCAATGGCAACAAATCGATGCAGGGCTTTATTTCATCATTGGATTATTTCTTATTTAAAAAAAAAATCTTCACACTCGCTGAATATAGTGACCGTTAGAGAAAATTAAGTGACAGTAAGCCTCCTCAGTAGTCCAGAACCCTCCGTAGTATTCTTGATTTCAGCAACACTATCTTCCGAAGGCTTTCCACAAGTCCCCTGACTTCTTTAAACTCCAAAGCTTATCCTGAGCACTTCGGGAGAGATTCTCGCCTTCCCATGAAGACTGGAACAACTTCATGTTCCACGTCTTCCTCAGCTTACGGCTGTAACACGTTGAAACATCGGTTCCCGTCCTATCACCTAAGTTAAGTAACGCTGAGCCTGGTCGGTGCTTAGACGTTTGAACGCTTGGGAATACCAGAAGCTGTAAGCTAGTTTGTGCGTGTGTTGGGATAGATAATGGTTCTTAATTTTTAGTGTGCACCAAGAATTAAACCTTCAGCTTCAACTTTTAACCCTACATTACGTAACCACTGAGGGATACGGCATTTTATTATTATTATTATTATTATTATTATTATTATTATTATTATTATTATTATTATTTTATTTCCTTTGATTTATGTTGTATACACATTTCTTTCCGGGTCCCAACTAGGGATCTAAGATCAGAAATGGCATCATGACATTTTTCCTCTCGACAGTTTAGAAAAAAAAGATCATACATATTTTATAAAGATAAAGCCCTTCGTAAGATGAGGGCTGAACTTGTGAGTACATTTTTTTAAATATTCCTTTAAGGCATGACTTACCAGGAATCGCTTCAATGAGTCTATTGGAATCTTTTCCAATTAATCCGAAGGCTCCAACTACAACGGGGATTGTTGATGTTTTCATGTGCCACATTTTTGAGATTTTATTTCAAGGTCTTTGTGTTTTGATAATTTTTTGAAGATCTTCAAATATACATTGCAGTCTGCAGGGACTGCAATATCAATAAGGAGGCACATTTTGTGTTTACGGTCTCTAATCAAAGGTCTCGGCGATTAGATTTATGTTGTAGTTTATGCTATTTTGATATCTCCATCTCATAGATATTTCGCCTGATTAATAGTTGTCATATCTTCTCATCTACTCTCAGGTTAGAGGCACAACACTTTGCTCAGTATATGATCTGTTAAATATAGTGCTGCCACCTGAGCACTTTCAAAGATGCCAAATATTCACAAGGTATCCAGTGATTCCTACAAATAATTCCGAATATCCCGACCACCAATGGGCCAATTTGAGTGCTCCGTAAATATTTACAGTTTTCTCTTTCGGGTTTTGTATACCCGCTACACCTTCCCGATTGTCCTTTCCCGATGTTCCGCAACCTCTATCAGAGTCTATTTCTTGGTTGCTCTTGGGCACAAGTGTGGTGTCAGGGCGATTTCCCTCCAAGCGCTTGTTAGTCAAAAACTTATTCTCAGCTACTGACTGGTTAATTCTCGTATCACCTTTCTGCCCATTTGTGGCCAGTTTCCAGAACCAATAACATTGCATATATTTATTTGAATTTATCAACTATTGGTAAAATAATATAATATTGTGACTTTATAGTAGAATAATTGTTTTTTTTTATTTATATGAAATTTATTTGTTTCATTAATCATCATCCATTCCTTCTACCGTGAGAAAAAAATTAGATTCCTTTCTAAAAATTGTGATGGTCTGAGAATGTCTTGGGTTGTTGGCGGTTTTATTGCTGAAGATACAGTGTAGGCAAGATTTCTCAAATCTCAGTCACCTCGCACAATAATATCTGGAGACGAGCAACGCAGCGACAGTCTCTGTTCTTCCTTTAATGTGAAATTGATCCAGCTTTGATTGTAGACATTTTGACCTGGTTCCAAGTGATCAAGTGCTTTGGCACCACAATTCTAACCTTTTATATCCGACAGCTTTTCAACTTCCGGACAAAGACATGATAGTTTGGGTTTTTTTAATACCATTTTTCCTTTTTCACGTTATGGACTGCTAGCATAACTATGTCTACAATCTGACAGCCGTCCTGGGGATAACGATAAACTACATCCGGCAGCAAAACATCTAATAGGAAGGTTTTTAGGAGCGTGGAACCACCTCTTAATTGGCGTTGTTCCTAGTTCGACCATAATCTGTGGCAGTAGCAACTGTTAGGGTCCCAGCGATGGGCAAATAGTTAACCCCTCTAAACTGAGGTCAAAACACTATGAAAGTATAATAATATATTTTTGTAGTAGACGTAACAGCAATGCATTTGTATCGTAATGGAATATTTATTGTAAAATAAAAAATCATATCACCAGATATATATATATATATATGTGTATATATATATATATATATATATATATATATATATATATATATATATATATATATATATATATATATATATATATATATATGTAAGTTAGTACCAGCAATATATTTCTGTAAAAAAATAAAGAAAAAATATTTCCAACAATACATTTTTGTTAAAAAATAAAAAATATTACCAGCAATACATATTTTGAAAAAAAAAACTATTACCAGCAATACATTTCAGAAAGAAAGCAGCAAATAATACCAGCAATAAATGTCTATTAAAAACATGATAGTACCAGAAATACATTTTTGTAATAGAAATTACTAATGCTCCCATGAAATTTAAATTCCGGCATTAAATGACCTATCCTATTTAACTCTTTGCCAAGACTTTACTTATGGTTAATGTCGACGAGTCTGTTTTTATAGCCGTGGTATAAGTACGGTTAGACCAATTTATACCCACGAGTTTAAAATAAATTTGGTAATGTTAATGTTGGCCATTTCCCTACAAGAGAAAAATTCTCAAGCTTTGACCGAGCAGCCAATACTGCTGTTGATTGAAATTTATAAAATCTTTGTCTTAAAAGAATTTTTCAGGAAAACAGGTTTTTCATGTGTTCTTGCTTTTATCGCTCATTCCAGTATTGATAGGGTTTTCCTTCTGAACCTTCTGTCTGAAATCGTGTGGAATGTTAACATCTTCATTATGTCATTGTTTTCTCTTTGAGTTGCATTTGCTATCCATTTTAGTTGTTTTTGGTAGTCCTCAATTGATTTGGTTTCTATTATTTACTACAAATATTTCGTTTTTCCTTCTGTAGCGCCAGTCCACGATGTTGAAATACATATAAGCTTTTATTCTGAAGACGTCTGTATGTGTTTTGTCGCCAATTGAAACCTAAATCAAATGTTCTATCTCTTCTTTTTCGACTCTCTTAAAAAGCAGACATCCGGAACAGTTTTCTGATAGAATATATTACTAACAACAGATAAGCACAAACACAATTCTTTCTTTTTTATATTTTCACCCGTATATGTTCTTTAAAATATACAATCACTTCTCTTAAATATATATTAAAGCACACTCGCTTATTGTCTTTTATCTTGAATAGGATTTGTTTGTAATTTTATAATTCTGTTGTGGGCTGATGATGTCTTTTTAACCTGAAAACAAAATTACATATATAAAAAAGAAATACAATCATACGAGGCCAACGTATCATCAGACAATCCCACGACAGATTTATATGAAACTAATCCATCAAAACCGTCCTTAACTCGATTCAGAGGTATCAACACTTCTGGGTGTAAGTCGGTGGTGACTAAAACAATGATCATAGATTTATTTTAATATTGAATACATCCGAATAGGATATGCGGGTTTTTTTCATCCCTACCCACTTACTTTATCAGTACTCTACAACTTTTCCAACTTAGCTTAAGCAATTCTTTGCACTATCAAACTAAATATTTCGACTATTAGGGAAAACAACTTAGATAGTAAACAAAATTGTTTTTACTACTGAGCATAAAGGAATTGGTTTACTATATAAGAGGAAACATTTTGTTTGCAAAGGCAGAAATGGATAGACCACATTCGAGCGAAAGGCTGTAAATGCTGAGAAGGGATTAGGCCACTTTTTCTAAATCTTCGTAATACGAATGACTTACATATACTTGTGAGAGTTTATCGCAAATTTGAGGACACCTATTTAAAAAATATGAACATTTGTCAAAACATTCCAGACAATCAGTTTCGTCTTTGAATTTCAACTTATATTTTGTATATGATTTGTTTGCAATGTATATAATTCTGTTGTGGGACTGACGATATATTTTTAACCCACAAACAAACATTAAATATCTAAAAAGAAGTATATTCAGACAAGACCAACGCATCATCAGAACAACCCACAATATATTAACTGAATATGATCAGTTATTTTTAGAAATATAAATACCTGATTATTTTTTATGAGTTCATATCAGCCATTATTACCAGTTTGTTGACTAAAGCCATCCTCAAAACATTGTAGTTAAGAAACGCATTTTTTATACTCATAGCAAAAAGAGGATCAAATTGGTGTCGGTTGGTACAAATTGGTCCCCTTTCGTATCGTTCAGACTACACTATTTTATACCCTGACGTATAACGTCTTCGTCATTGGTTTTATTTGATGTCCAAGCATGTAATTTCTTCTTTTCTGGTCACTTCCTTTTTGATGATCGCGTTGCTGACTAAGTAGACCAGTTCTTGCATGGAAGATCCGACGTCATTGACTGCATAATAATGTTCATAGAGAACGAGGTTGATTTTATCAAGTCTTTCTCTCTTGCCGATTAACATCTTCCTTTTCTCTTCTGGTGGTTTCTAAAATTTTGGTTTCGATGCTGACAGAACATCGCCAGTTGGTACGATTTTGTCCATTTGTTTCAAACTGGACTCAAGTCCAGTGTCTTACAGCGTCGTTTTGTGTTTGTCCTGTATATTTGAAGAGGGCAACCATGTGGATTTTTCTCACTGGATAAGACTATGTAGAAACCTTGACTCTTTTATTCTTGTTCAATGTCTTGACCATTGAAAACGGTGTTTAAGGATCGGCGATTGGATGCTTTGACTGTTGGCGCTTTCATTGACTTTAGTATTGGTCACATTCTAATTCCATTTGAAGCTCATGATTGAACGAAGATTATGCGGCTGAATGTGTTCTAATGTTTGGATTTCGCGACGATATAGACTCCAGGTTTCGCAATATTATAGCAAAGTGAAAATAGCAATATTATTATAGACTCATTTTTGTAGTTAAGTTCAGATCTTCGTTCTTGAAGATGTGTTTGATAAGCTATCCAAATATCTCGTATGTAACTCCAATTCTGTGTTCCATATCTTTTTTTGAGGTACACATATTTGGCAAAATGCTGCCTAGGTGTAAAAAATTTCTTTATTTGTTCTATAAATGTATCACAGATGGAAATATCAAAATCTGGTAAGATGGTATTTGTGGCTTGGTTTTCTTGATGTTTACCGTAAGGCCAGAACAATGATATGAAGTAAGTTAGCCCTAATCTTACTGCGGGGTTCTACTAGACGAAACTATAATCTGTTTTTTAAGCTGCTTATATATGATTCTCGATCCGGATGACATAATACTATCGTATCTTATTGCGTATTAATTTCAAAGATGTAGCTTTGCCCTGACACTTTGTTAATATGGCCGAACCCAGGCACAATTCATCAATGCATCTACACTGCCGTGAGTGTGTTTTATTCTTTAACCAACCACATGGAATTATTTATGATATGATTTCTACGAACCTTTTTTCCTCGACAAGGAATGTAGTTTGCTTTTTCCTGGCTATCAAGTTTAACTTTGATAGGAATTTGGGTTTTGACTTTAGATATCTGGAAGGCATTTTGGCAGAGTTTGGTATACTGGTCTGCTTAACAAGTTGAATCTCTATGTTGACTCCGGCAAAACTTTTGATTTTCCTTAAAAGTTCATTTCATATTCCTCAGGATTCTATCCAAGAACCTCATTTGTTTCTTATCTTCATCACCAGCCTTTCCTGTGCAATTACTTCCCAACTTCGTATTTATGCTGATGGTAAAACTATTTACACCTGTCTTTATAGTAAATCTAACAGCGGATCTTAAAAATCTGTTCTTTAAAGGGGCAAGAAGAGGACTGTTAATTTTAACATTTCCAAAATGAAACTGTTGTCAGTCATCTTAGACCGGCATTTTTCCTCCTATCTGCAAGGCTAAGTTAATAATTTGATTGCACTTTTTTCAGTCTCACGTTTTCCACTGACTTGACGTGTGACGATCATATTGAATGTAATCACACCCTACCTTGTTACTAGCTCAGGCTCCTTATCTAAAAAGAGGCGTCCCTTTGAGTAGGTCTGTACCTTTTGCCCGACTGCTATCTAAACTACATTCAACCCCCCACATTCCGAGACAATCAGTCTAGGGCTGAAGAAGACATAAGGTAGTACCGGCTTGAAATAGACTATACCCACATGAGGTAATTTTGGATTTTTGCTGTATAATATATATCTACACACACACACACACACACACACACACATATATATATATATATATATATATATATATATATGTGTGTGTGTATGTCTATGTGTGTGTGTGTGTGTGTATGTGTTAATTAATTTACCCCTAGCAAGGCGATAATGCCACTAAGACGCAAGGCGGTGTTGGTAGTGAAAGCGAATGAAAAGATTTTATAAGCAACTGGAAACAGAATCCTAAAAAGAGAACAAGGAATAAACTACTACTTCTGTTCAAAAGGAAGTGTGAAGTGAACGCTAGATGAAACTATCTACAACTATGCATAATATGTCCCCATTCACATAAATACAGTTGTAAATACTGTATGTTGGTCTGCAGTTGGAGCTGGTCAGACTCTCTGCAAAGATGATACCCAGACGAGGATATGTTGACGATCAGAGTCTCGTCTCGGGAAACAGATACCCGACCCCGTTTTATACGGGGTCTACGGGGTATTTTTGCTCGATTCTACGGGTTCGGATACCACATGTTAAATTCGGCCTTGTGCCACATCTAACCGCGTGGGGCGGTTGGTAGATATCCTGTAGTTTGAGATTGATTTTGGAATTCATTTGACTCACTTATAGCAGTTGACGACTTCCACACGCCGCTGGCAAATCTTATATGTGTTGTTCTTGCTGTAAGCATTATCGTTCATTACCAACCTTCGTTTGATTATTCTATTCAGTAAACTCCCATAGGTTACAGCAGATAGATAGATATATAGATAGATAGATAGATAATGAAGAGATATGGATAATGAAAATATATAATGAAACAGGTATATATATAGCTAGCTAGCTAGCTAGCTAGCTAGCTTGATAGATAGATAGATAGTGTAAAGATCTAGCTACCTCTCTTCATATTCTATCTATGTAGATAGAAAGATAGATAGATAATTTAGACCGCTAGCTAGCTTGATAGATAGATAGATAGATAGATAGATAGATAGATAGATAGATAGATAGATAGATAGATAGATAATGAAGATTGTTGGATAGACAAATGCTGAAGAAAGCTAGATAGATAATAGAGATAGATTGATGATAAAGTATGAGATTGATACTGAAAGAAGATTGATAATTTATGGACATAGAAAATGAATATATATATATATATATATATATATATATATATATATATATATATATATATATATATATACACACACAGAAGGATAAATAGATAGATAGATAGATAGATAGATAGATAGATAGATAGAAAATGAACATAGTGAGATAGATACACACAATCTATATATTGTTTTTCAGATAATTGAAATTATCTTTTTTTATCATTCTTTCAATAACTTTCGAACGCAGCAATATTTTGTTCTATTCAATGGACTGCGAAGTTTATTTTTTCTCGTTATGAAGATTTTCATCTGTATTCTAATTTTTTACGAAATATCACAGAAATGCACGAACAAAAAGCGAAAATTTGTCATAGAAATAACTATATGCTTGTAAATATTGGATTCCAAATGATTATCTTACTCAGTTTGCCGAATATATATTTTAATATATTGCAAAATGTATCAATCATCCATTAGAAATAGATTCTTGTTTTTTGCTCTTCTTCTTTCCTACCTTAAGTGTACTGCAGGCTTCGTTGAAAATTTTTCTTTGTGAATTCTTATCTATTGAACTGATCATTTTCTGTCTTTCTTTCTTTCATTTTTTTTTCTTTACGTCATCATCGTTCTTCTTCCGGTCTTTGGTTCTCTCTCTCTCTCTCGCTAGTTTATTTATTGCGGGGAAGGGGAGGCGTTCTAATTTTCAATTTTGATCTCCATCTTTTATTTTATTCGCCTTATTCATTTTCCCCTTATGACTCCTGATTCTGTCTTATTACATTTTATTCATTTTGCTTCGATTTATTTTTTATTCCGTTTATTTCTTCGATGCCGAAAGCTTCAATTGTTTTTTCCTTTTAAAACATTCTTCAGTTTACCTACTTTTTTTCTTTAGTTTCCATTACTTTTCTGTTCCCATGACATTCGAGTTTGTGTTTTCTTTCTATTCTAGATATTTCTTCACTTTTAAACATGACTATTATGAACAAATAAGATTTGCATATTTTTATGTCATCGATGCTGAAATATACGTATATGTAAATTGCAAACAAAATACAAACGACATTTTTATCTAAATTTTATTAATTTATTTAGAAATTATAGAAATCAGGTTACACGTTCAGATCTTTTTAATCAACATTTATATCCCAAAAATGTATGTTATAGATATACGGAAATACAAGTTCAAAATTTGCATTAAAATATATATAATTTACAAAGTACACACATTATACTTATTTACTATTGGATTAAAAAACATTTAGAGAACTCATGTTTTATGTCATCGATGCTGAAATATATGTATATGTAAATTGCTAACATAATACAAACGACATTTTTATCTAAATTTTATCATTTTATTTAGAAATTATAGAAATCAGGTTACACGATCAGATCTTTTTCATCAACATTTATACCCAAAAAAGTGTCTATGTTATAGATATACACAACTACAAGTTTAAAATTTGCATTAAAATATATATATAATTTACAAAGTACAAACACTATTCTTATTTATTATTAGATTAAAAACAGTTATAGAAGTCAGGTTTCTTGATAAGATCTTTTTAACAAAACTTATAATAACGGAAAACTATACTGAGTCCTTTGATACAACATTGTGGCTTCCGATTGAGAATCAGCAATTATTAATTAGTGTTTAAATTTATACTTTTTTCTTTTTAGTTTACTAATTAGTCCTAGGTAATCAAAGATTCTTTTTTTCTATTAATTAAAGGTGAGAAACTGTATTCTTTTTGTTAATTATACTAACTGATCTTGTTGTATTCTGGTTGCCATTATCACAAGGGACGCAGTTTATGTATCGATATTTCTTTACAGTAAGGTTCACTCTGTATAAGACTAGAAGGCCGCTCTAGGTAGAGTGTTACGTTAAGGGTTAATTCATATGGATAGGAGGGGAAGATAACGGTTAACTCTAGCCTTGAAGAAGTTAAGATTCTAGTGACTGGCGAAACATCACCTGGGGAGTTTGTTCCACACAGCAGTGGTTCACAGGAAGAAGCTATTTGAGTGGAACATACTTCTTACCGATGGAATACGGAGGGAATATATGTGGTTTTCTACAATGTAAGTGACATGGCGAGTCCTAGCAGTGAAGGTTAGACCTAACCGAACCAAGGAATGCCGTTCGTCTGAGAACTTTCCATGGAAGTAGCAACAGAACAATGACAGTTTCGGTCACATCCTGTCTGTTACAGAGAGGTTAGAGGGTGAAAAATAATTCTTCCTTAACAGGGACTCGGAAACACTTTTGAACTCTATCAAAGGTGGAAAGTGCAGTCTGGGCAGCTCCCGCCCAAATATGACAACAGTACTCCATTTTCGGCCTTGTGGAAAATATTTTTTTAAACATCCTTCAATAATTAAAATTGTACAAATTCATGAAATTGGCAATATATATATATATATATATATATATATATATATATATATATATATATATATATATATAGATAGATAGATAGATAGATAGATAGATAGATAGATAGATAGATTTTGAATTTTTTTATCAAATATGACCTCTTAACGCTTTATTTAAAAAATAAACTAATGGACGCGATATTATTTCCATTAAAAATAAATAAACACAGAAACAACGTTTCATATAATAGGAAGGAAGGGAGAGGTTGTGAAAAAGCAAAGAAGAAGAAGAAGAAGAAGAAGAAGAAGAAGAAGAAGAAGAAGATGGAAGTGACGACATATAACATAGACCTAAATCTCTTCCATCTTTTCTTTCCATTCCTTCCTTTCTATTACATCCACAGTCGTGCGATTGTTTACTTATGGTTGCCTCAGGGTTCTTGATAAGATCCAGAGACGGATATGCAATGTAATTGGCCCTGATCTGTAATCTCGTCTGCAGTCGCTCTCTCACAGACGCGACGTTGCCTCGCTCTGTCTTTTTTACGAATACTTTCACGGTAATTGCTCCGAGGAGCTGCTTTCGCTGGTTCCTAGGCCTGATGAATTTAAACGTCCTACGAGGCTGGCATCCCGTTCCCACCCCTTCACCCTTGAAACTGTTAGATGTAGACGTCTCTTCTACTCCAATAGCTTCATGTCTTGCACATCTCGCCTGTGGAACTCCCTTCCTTATTCCTGTTTCCCTGACAAATACAATCTCCAACTATTTAAGTGTAACGTCAATCGACATCTCCAGTTGCCTTGATATATCCACTTCCCTTCTCCACATACTTTCACCTTTCATTCCTATCTGCTCTCGCTCCAAATCTTCTGTAATCCCCTTGCCTTGATCGATCCACTATCTTTCTCCACATCCTCTCCTTTACCACTCCTATCTGCTCTTCCTCCAAACCTTCTGCAACCTCTTGCATGCTAGTGGCTTCCAGCCTTGCTTGGGGTGATAAGCTTAAAATACATACATATATATATATATATATATATATATATATATATATATATATATATATATATATATATATAAATTGTGATCAATACAGATTAAATATGAATCGGAACTCGAAACCATGTTAAGATAAAGTAAAAATAAGAAACGTTTATCAATCTATCATGTTTCACTTTTTAAAGCTTCATCAGAGAATGCGATAAAAATAAAGAAAAAAATGAAATTGTGATAATATTTATTTTTATGTTGTTCGAATTTCCTTGGTTATTCAGATAATTAGACACACACACACACACATACACATACACACACACACATACACCACACTTGCGAATATACATTATCATCCAGATATCACATAGAAAGAGTAGAATTATGATACACTGGCAGACATAAAGCAATATTTACATTTCGTCGGTTAGTCTTAGAATACGTTAATTTTGGGAGCTTCGTTAGGACGTGTTGTCTCTCCTTAAGTACGGGACACCATAAATTATACTAACGCTACTTAACAAGTCAATTGTAAGTGAATTCTGTTTAATCAATAATAATCAAACACAAAAAGAAAAATACCAGAATTTATTTTTTCTCCATATTTCCTTCTCTGATGAAGCTTTAATAAAAGCGAAACATGTTAAATTCATATACTTTTCTATTTATTTTTTATCCTAACACACACTCATATATATATATATATATATATATATATATATATATATATATGACAGTTTTTATCCTAACACACACACACACACACACACACACACATATATATATATATATATATATATATATATATATATATATATATATATATATATATATTATTATGATTATTATGATTATTATTATTATTATTGTATATGTGCAGTACTTATTCAATTCAAGTATGGATAATCACTATAGGCCGGTTTGGTTGAAGAACAACGAAAGATATTTGTTTAAGTAACCAAGTTAGTCACACACGGATGAGGAAATCCTTCTTGAAATATCTCGTAAGCCATTCTGGAATAAAAGTTCTCGCAAAGTAAGTCGTAAGCTGTTCTTGATGAAGACATTTGTATGCAAGGCTAATATTTTTTGCTTCTAATTTAATTAATCTTGAGAGACATGTTTTAAAGTATGGTCCCCTGATTTTGAATTTGATTAATATTTTACGATTTAAATACTCGTCATATACGTTTTAATGTTGGCTTTTAGCGTTTAAATTCATGAAGACATGTCAGTTTTCTGTATCTATAAATACACTGTTAAGCACACCATGTTTGATAATCATATCCTGATAACGGGAATGATGGAATTTATTCTCTATGTCGTTCGTCCTCCGTATACGAAGATAACTCCGAATCACTTTGTGGTTGTGGAAATGATTAATGAGTTTGATCTTCGCGCTGAAGTCTGTTGCAGTTGTGACATGGGATGCTGAGGGCTGAACCAGGCTGGGAGGCGAGCCCCTCTCGATCTTTCCTTCTCTGGCCTTTCTGTACTTTGTCTTTAATTCTATTCTCTTCAAAAATCAGACACTCCGTGCCTTACAAGGGAGAGCCAAACGACATAGTCTTCTGCAGAAGGTGGAATGAGGAATGTCACAATGCTTGAGGCTCTCCTTCACCGTGTCTTTGTAACGTTACCTTTTTTAAAATTCTGTATAGATATAATGCAAATTATATTATTATATTTAAATCACAAATAAAATGCAAAGAATCAGCAATATTATTGTTTCTGACCTGGCATCTCGGCTCCAGTTACTTTCCCACCGCCGTAAATATGCTTCCCTGCACATTTTCGTTAATTAATTGCATGGTAATTGTTCGGAAGAGCTCATTGCTATGGTACCTTTTTTTAAGCAGCCACTCGTATCCGAGGATGCCAGTCTACTTGGTCGGATAGCTAATCCCTATTGCAGACACCTGCTCAGGCCCATTTGTTTTTGTTCAGCACCCACACAGTCCACCTCTGCTTTATTAGTTAAAGCCTCTGGGAGAGAACGCGTTATCTAGCGTGATCAAAAGTCTGATGAACTTTCCCCTGCCGTACCTACGCTTTATGAATTTAAGCGCAGTACTAGATTGGCGGTAAGGTCTCATGATTTGACAGTTCAAATGGCTAGATTTAACCGTCAGTTCTATGCTAATAGTTTCTTTTCAGACAAAAATGATCTTCAAAAAATGTAAATGCAATTTCAATCGCCGTTTTCTTAATTCCTTTTCTTTTATTGTTCTCGCTGCTTAATAATGTTTTGTTTTTCTTATATTCTTACGGTAACGGTTTGTGTCTTTATTGATTTGGGGGTGGGGTGAAATTATTTTAAAAAAACAGGGATTATGAGAGACAGCAAAAATACAAACCTACAAACGATGTGAAGTTGACCGCCCATATCCTGAATGGAGACGTTATAGAAAACAAAAGAAAATCCTTAAAAATTACAATGTCGCTTTTTATACATCTGTGTGGCTCGATATTAATAACCAGCAATTATTAATTAGTGTTTAAACTGTTACTTTAGGTTTTTTTGTTTACTAATTAGTTCTACGTAATTATTGCTTTTTTTTAATTGAGGTAGAAAAATCTCTATTTTATATTAATTATACTAACTGTTCTTTTTAGTCTTTGATTTCTATTTTGTACCGAGTTCTGTTTTCTTTTCAGTAATATTTGAATTGATTAGCAATAGAAAATAAAATTCCTTTGGTATGTTTCATTGCACCAGTACACAATTTTGGCTAATACAAAAGATCATAGTTGAATCAGTTTGATAGCTCTCTAAGACCATTGACATCTAAAACCGAAGTCGGCCATCGACTGATTTAGTGAACAGCAATTTATCCCCTATGAATTGTGTTTATTAAGCAATGTCATTTATTCTCCATTATTTATTATAGCCAACGTGTCCTATTTTTGAGGAGATACACGTAGAACTTGTTTCACTTTTATTAGACAATCTCTATTTATGATCTACTTAAACATCGAAGTTGCTTACATCCAGCGACATATTTTTTGCATTGTGTAGAATGTCGGTTGTAAAAATATAAAAGTAAAAACAAAATCCACAAGAAAAGAGATCTTTTATAGGCGAAATCTTTTCAGAAAAAAGACAATCATATCTCTTAACAACTTACAGATTTTTTATTACATTTTGACATTTTATCATCATTTTTTGTTAACTAGTCATCAAAGAACATCAAGTAGATTATTCATTGCTTTCCCCAGATTCTCTTAGTATAAATATAGCCTGTGAGTGTCATATTTTCCGGACTTTCTTTTCTCATTGTATCTCTCATAAATTTCAGATTTCACTTCCTGATCGTGAGTTTCAATTCCCGTGAAATTTATACATTCCATAAAACTTCCTTTTATACTGCTATTTCTGGGTGGAGCTGTCCACTCCTCACCTTCCCAGCCTTAACAGATTTCAAAATTGTTTGTGCAGATTTGTAGGTGATGAATTGTTTTCTACTCTATACTTCTTTTCCCATGGATGCACCGTCGGAAGCCCCTTGCTCTTTCCATGTCCTGATGAGCAACTTTCTGTTAGAATATTTTTTGCAAACGTTTTCTTAAGAAAAATTATGTAATCTATATTGTACACCATATTGTAGTATTGATATAGCTTATATATATATATATGTGTGTGTGTGTGTGTGTGAGAGAGTGAGTGAGTGTGTGTGTGTGTTCAAGCAGGTTTGGTTAAATAATTTAGGCGTATTATGTTTATTTTGTTTTAATTCTTTCAAGTCCACGAATTAATTAATTGGTGGCTGTAGAAAATTGATTAAGAAAAATTACAAAATTTTCTTTCAAATAATTTTTTATTTTCCCAAGTACGTTCAGTACTTTCACTCTGATCCGAGACCATCTCAGGGGTTAAAATATCTGTGGTCGTGTAGCTATGTAAATTCAAAATATTTTTCCACTGTTCGTTTACAGTGTTTCAAATTCGAATTTTTTTTCCAGTTAGGCAAGGGAGGTAACCTTAAATTTTGTATATTTAAAAAAAGAAGGAAATGGTTTATAATGATAATGTTTTGTTTATTATATAAAACTTTGCTGCTACAAACATTTATGAATTGTCTT
>OZ038488.1:45294034-45316534 GCA_964036315.1 Acanthosepion esculentum
AAATATAGACAGACTTCTTAATTTGCCTAGCTAAGGCATCGATCAGTGTTTCTCAACATAGACTCTAGCGTCTATTGTGGGTTCTTTTATGTTGAAAAGGGGCACTATGATTTATTCTTTCATTTGGAGGACGATGAACATACTCAGTTGGGAAGTTGGCATTTATACATTTTTTTTTCAAATTTAAAAAAGTAATATTCAGTATTTGCTACAAAAGGAAATTTCTGAAAGGTATCTAAAGCTGTAGTACGCTATGAAATATTTCTTCATTGCTTTTCCAAATTCCTATATGCCTATTATGTGGTTTCAACGCAATTACACAAAACAAAAAAAAGCGCCTGCAAATTACAAAACGAGAAGATCTACGATTATTTCTAAGGAGAATGAGACCCGGAGAAAAAGAGGTGCAGAATTAATTTCAAATTCATCCACCGCGACGCAAATGAGTCCGAACTTTTATTGTCGATAACTCCAAAACTGTAGATTATATCAAAATTTCTTTGTTATTTTCGAATTAAGCCTCTACAGTTACAACTAAATGGAACTATTCGAGAAATCGTTATTACAGCTGCGCTTGAGCTGCAAAATATCCTTTTGAGGTTCCGCGTTGAAATTAGTTCTGTCACCTTACAAAAAGCCTTAGCCAGTAAGCACCAAAGTCAACCATCGCTTTGAAAACATTGAGATAAGCTATCAAATATAAGTTTTTTGCTTTTAGCATTTTAATCATTGGCATTTATAATAGAAATGAAAACAATATTAAAATTATTTTGGCACTGATACCTGAGTATTATCTTGCTATGAAAGATGAATTCAGTATAATATTCGAAATTTAATTTGACTGGCAGCGGGGTGGAGGGTGTTGACAAAAAGTTTGTGCGCAAAGTCGGCACTGACTGAACAAAAGTTGGAAAACACTAGCATAGACTATATAATGGCCCAAACATTAAGGGCAATTATATAGTTTAGGCAACTCTTGGTGTGCTAGTATCGTGTGCTCTCCGTCAGAGGGGTTCGCTCCACTACCAATAATATTCGTCGAAGCCCGTCTACAAGGCAGTAACTCTCCTTTGGGAGGGGCTGGGCTTATTGATCGGCGCCTGAGAAAGCTTATTAATAAAAGACTCTTGTACGAACAAGAAAAATTCAATAAAAAGCTTAATCGCAGTACCTTGTCTGTCATCTTCAACGATACATGCATAAAAGGAGGATTGCTGTCAATATATATATATATATATATATATATATATATATATATATATATATGAGTAATGAAAAATTTGGTAATCCGCATGGATATTCCCAGGGAGGATGTAATCCAGAGAGCTCAATGTTAAATCAGAGCAATTATTAATTTAAATAGAAAACAGACACCTTAAATGTCCATTGGTTATAATTTGTTTCCCCGGTTGTATGATTTTTACCTGGTTCATCAGACCGCACTTTCAAGGGTGAAAAAATGTTTTTTCAAACATTTTTATCGTGTTTCTTTAAGATGGATCAAAGTCAGCAGTAAATAAATCAGTGTTATTGGCGAAAATGTATTTATTTCTCTATTGGATCATGTCAATTATGTGTGAAATATTATATCGCCCAAATTTCCACAAGGCTTCGGCGGTAAACTTTCACTAGATGGTCAAAATTTTTGATGATGTCCCTGCATAGTTGATTCTCGACTTCACCAATTAGACTTATTATCTCATCCTTCAGCTGTTGTTGTTGGCATAGACCTTACTTTTGAGATGACCCCAAAGATATCTAAAGGCGTCAAGTCACACGATCGTGGTGACAATTGACTACGCTGTTTCGAGAGATGATGCAAACTGGGAACTTCTCATTGCATTTCTGTTTGAACGTCCATATTGGTAATAGGCTTTGATAACTTTCACATGTTGTTTGTTAATCTTTCCATGGTTGAAATTGCCAAAGACTTAAGTTGTTAAATCTGAAAGAAAAATTATTAGACGCTTAAACTTAATTCACATATTTTAAATGTGAATTAAGTTTAAGCGTCTAATAATTTTTCTTTCAGTTATATATTGGAATACATTTGAAAGCTCTTTGAATTTAGCAGTAAGTACTGTCAAGCATCCGTTCAGTATAATATTCTGGGGATCCTTTTCTTTTCATGGAACTGGTTTCTTAAAACCTATTGAAAAGACCCTCAGGAGCGAGCAGTACAAGGAAATTTTAGAGTCTTGTCTGCTCCCTTCTGCTGAAAGGGTGCAAATCGGCCCCACCAAGCTCATTTTTATGCAGGATAATGCTCCCTGTCACAAATCAAAATTGATGAAAGAATACTTTGATGAGAAGCAGGTGAGTGTTATGACATGGCCGCCCCAATCTCCTGACCTCAACCCCATAGAAAACCTATGGAGCATTATAAAGTACAGGCTCTCGAGAAAGCAGTTGAGCAACAAAGAGGATTTGATTGTGAATTTCATATCCGAATGGAATTCAATGCTTGGAGATGAGATTTGCCAGAACGTCATCAAGTCAATGCCAAAAAGGGTTGAAAAGGTTATTCAAAATAAAGGAGGACCCATATATTATTATATATTTCACACTATATTACCTATTATAAATAAATTATACCTCTATTATTCTTTATTTAAAGCTGTTCGGTTATGTTTCTGTCGATTACTAGTTGCAGGAAATAAGTGAGTCATTTTTTAGCACCGAGTTTTTCACAAAATCTCATTTATATGCAAAATTATAATTATCAATAGAATACCTTAGGGTGAGTAAACTTTTTTTACTAGGTGGTCGGGAAGGGGTCTTTATATTAGTAAGATTAAAAATAAGTTTGACCCCAAAAACAATCGGCGAAAAGGAGTCACTTTTATCGAACAGGACTGTATATATATATATATATATATATATATATATATATATATATATATATATATATATATACCTGAATTTGGTGAGTTTGTGACCCTGGATTTCACGCTATGTCCGATTGTCAGACAAGAGCTTGTCTGACGATCACAAATTGCGTGAAACTCAGGGTTACACACTCACATCACTCCATGTCAATATGTTAGCCCTACCGTTGATATTGAACGCTTTCTAATAAGTACCGCGCATATATAATATATAAATAATATATATAGAAATTGCATATATATATATATATATATATATATATATATATATATATATATATATATATATATACATACACATTTATATATATATATATATATATATATATATAATCGCATAAGTGTTGACATGCCGTACCCCCCCCCCAAAAAAAACGATAGCTTCGTACTATGATCAATTTTCAGAAATAATATTTTTTTTCTGTGGGTGGGGTTACGGCATGTCGACACTTGTGCAATTATGGGTGAATTTTTCATTGACTACTCGGTGACGATTGAAATCACTTGTCGGTAGTAATGGCCCCCAAGATCATCGTCGCTGGCCATTATCCTGCGCCTGGTCTTTTCCGGTCATGCTATGAATAACCACATTGACCTTCTCCGTCGAGTAATGGTGAGTAAGCCTCTTGCTCAAACCAATCAATTTATTTTGCTCAGCCAGCTTAATAAAATTTCGAAAATAAACCGGACAGAAATAAAATAAAAGCTGAGCAGAGAGAGGGGAAAGAGTGAGAGAGACGGGGAGGAATAATTAAAATAATATTATTAACATACGTACTACAATTTTATGTTGGCAAATTTAATTACTATCAGCCTTAAAGTTTGACAGAATCACTTTTTCAATCGGTTTTTAATTACCAAATTTTAGGCCAGAGAGTATAATCAAACTGGTGTCAAAACAAAGTCAATTTATTTCTTTTAAAACTGGCGAGTGTTGATTGATACCTCCCTAGTTCCATAAAACAAGTTTTAGTCCATATAGAATAATTAAACCATTATCAAAATGAAGTATGGTTCTCTTCAAAATTGCGTGAGTTGGCAAGCTTTCCAATCCTATAAACCAAGTTTTAGACCGGATAGAATAATTAACCTTGCAGCGAAATGAAGTCGATTCGTTTATTTTCACCATTACGAGTTTACTGATAAATAATTTTCCAATGCTTTCAAACACATTTTAGAGCTGATAAAGCAATTAAACTATTGTCAAAATGACATCATTTTATTTCTCTTCATCATTATAAGCGTTGATTGATAAGTAAGGCCTCCAATCCTATAAAATATGTTTCAGACACATAGAATAATGAAACTGGTAACAAAATCAAGTAAATTTACTTCGTATCAAAATGATCAGGATAAGTAATGTGTTTAATGTTATAACACAAATTTTAGAGCAGATAAAATGGTGAAATTCGTCTAAAAATGCAGGAATTTTATTTCTTTTTAGAATATATGCGCTGACGTTTAAGTAATGTCTCTAATCCTATGAAGCATTTTTTTGGAGGACGAAAGAATAATGAAACTGATATAAAAGATAGAAGAAATTCTTTCTTTCCAAATTTATTTAGATTGACTGATATCACATTATTTAGTCCTATTAAACATCTAAATGATCTTATACAATGATAAAACTGGTAGCAAAATGACGCAGATTTATTTTCCAACCTAAAAACCATTTGAAATCACACATTTTTCCAAACTTTCTTTCCACGTTTCATTCTATTCGTGAAGAAACTTTCTAGCTTACTTTTGATCCATTTGTGCACAGTAATTGGTGCATCAGATGAAGGATATTGACTTTTTATCGCCTCATCCATAAACAACCTGAAATCACTACAAGCTCCCCAAGCGTTTGAACCATTTATTGAGTGCAATCAGGCCTTGTGATGCGAATACATCCATATATACATAAATACATAATTTTGAGCAGCGTCGTTGCTGGTCAGTACCTGGATGGGTGACCGCTTGGGAATACCAAATGCTGTAAGCAGGGATGTGCAAGTCGTGCAAGAAGTGTTCAAAGGAAATCCGAGTTCCAATTTCTCTTGAGTTTGTTACATTCACTAACGCGCAGATGCCCTTTGCATGGGTATGAATCCACCTCTTTTCCCTCTGACTGAATCCACCACATTTCCCTCCAGCTGAATCCACCACATTTACCTCCAGCTGAATCCAACACATTTACCTCCAGCTGAATCCACCACATTTCCCTTCAGTTGAATCCTCCTCTTTTCCCTCCAGCTGAATCCACCTCTTTTCCCTCTGGCTGAATCCACCACATTTCCCGCCAGCTGAATCCACCACATTTCCCTCCAGCTGAATCCACCACATTTTCCTCCAGCTGAATTCAACTTTTTACCCTCCAGCTGAATCCACCACATTTCCTAAAAGTTGAATCCACCTCTTTTCCCTCCAGCTGAATCCACCTCTTTTCCCTCCAGCTGAATCCACCTCTTTTCACTCTGGCCGAATCCACCACATTTCCCTCCAGCTGAATTCACCTCTTTTCCCTCCAGCTGAATCCACCACATTTCCCTCCAGCTGAATTCAACTTTTTCCTCCAGCTGAATGCACCACATTTCCCTCCAGTTGAATCCACCTCTTTTCCCTCCAGCTGAATCATCCACTTTTCTCTCCAGCTGAATCCACCACATTTCCCTCCAGCTGAATCCACCACATTTCCCTCCAGCTGAATCTATCTCTTTTCCCTCCAGCTAAATCCACCCCTTTTCCCTCCAGTTGTGAGTTAATCAGAATCACTAAACCCATTATTATCTCTCCATAAAATAATGAAATTTGCGTAGAAAATATTTAGATTGTGGCATTGAGTAACCCATAGAGGTGTTGATATGCCGATAAATCAAACCAATCACCTTCTGCTTAGTGTAATGTTTAGAAATATTGTCTCTCTAGATCAATTACCACAGAGTAGAGACTTCGTTCCTCACTGGGTTTTCCATATTGACCAGAATAACACATGACCCTATGGATAAAAGCGATGGTTGAAGTATTCGAAAACTGGCTTGATTCAAAGACTCGTTAGTTGACTACATGGCCACAGCAGAGGTGAACAAAAACTTGGTGATCTAAGTTACTAAAAAGATAACTGAAACTGAGATATCCAGAAAAGGCAATACACGTGAGACTGGAACAATTTACGAATAAAAGTATATCGCGAATAAGACAATAAAGATGAGGACAACAATCTGAATAATGTAAATAGTGTAAATAGTTACAACCTCAAGAATATAGACAGATATTAAAGAAAGACAGGCAGACAGTTAGCAGAAATCATATTTGAACTGCACTTTACATATGTACATGTCCAAATATTTCTAGCTCCATTATTATTGACGACACACGAAAAGATACCTCACGTATCTCTCAACCCTTGTATTATTCAATGATGCTTCATCGTCAATCAACATTAAGCCTATTTTAATAATACTAAATACATATTTTTATCTTCACTATTAGCGACGCTACACGATACGGAACAATACTTATCAACGAAAACCTATTTAAGGCTCCGTTTGGATTGAAGAGAAGAATTTGGCTAACATTTATAATGATTCATCTATGATTCTGGCGCTTATATTTATCTCAAGTGGCCTTGTAATAATATCCTTTGCCAAATGATTCAATCAATATGAGACAAGCATTTGAATATTTCATCACCATTGTTGGTGGTGGTGTTGGAATTGATAATGCCGCTTTTGTTACCTAAGAAGATATTTTCGAGAAAATCCAACAAAAATGCAAATTTCATATTCAGGTTGGAGCATACGCTCGTACATGGACTCTCCCTGAGAAGTGAGTTCGATACTCACTAGGTGCCCCATACTTTCGGCTTTGTACCACATCTAAACTACCCTTAGAAAACCTTCACATGGACTCTCCCTTCGATTTTCAGGCCTGCCTGTTCGGTATTAGAAATTGGGCTCTTTCAAAAATTACACAACAGGAAGAGGATGATGCTGAAAAATATTTTGTAAAATAATTCTGTATCACCAGGCTATGCACTAAATTGTTTACTACGTACATTCATATATTGTGTTAATCACTGAATTCATACCTGTGTTCAGGTATACATTTATACTCCTATATATTAAGAATAAATGTGGGTAATCTATTTCAAGTATGAATATCCTCTATCATAACGTTTGAAAGGAATATATATATATATATATATATATATATATATATATATATATATATATATATATATATAAGTGAACACAGAAGTCAACACTTAGAGGCGACAGTCTGTTTCATGCTAGATGCAATCGTCAAGCCACGAGTGGTGTTATTTTTCTCGGCTATTTATATTTACGGGTGAGTGGTGCATTGTGGGTAGTCTATTTTGGCGGATATTTTACCGGAAGTCGTTTATTCGTTTATTTATTTATTTGTGTCAAATTATTTTGCTTGTTTTTATTTAATTTAATTTTTATTTTCTATCTTATATATTTATTTATTTTATCGGTGTTTTTTATTAACGTAGTAAAAATTTGTTTACATAGCTTATTTTGGGTTATGGCGGTTATTTGACCGGAAGTCGTTTATTTGTTTATTTATTTGGGTCAAATTATTTTGCTTGTTTTTATTTATTTTTATTTTTTATCTGATATATTTATTTATTTATTATTTTTATTTTGATCGGTGTTTTTATTAACGTAATGAAAATTTGTTTATAATATATATATATATATATATATATATATATATATATATATATATATATATATATATAATTAATTCATCGAGTTTAGAAGAAACCTGGAGGCACAGTCCTATGGTTAAAGAGAAACTCGGATGAGTTCCAACACGGAGTATGTGAGCGAGTCGCGCTATATCGAGTCTAATTCGCTACCACATCATCCCCGAAGCCCTTGGAACAGTTGGTATGACGTTTGACTGATAACGTAACTGTCCGCGTTTCAATTCTCGTTAATGGATGCGTACTGCTGATGAGTCCCAAATATAGGACGAAACGGCCGTCCAGTGCTTTCTGCATTCTATTGAAGATGAATTACTTCATTATAATTATCTCAAATCCTCCTAATTTCTATCACTTGTATATATATGTGCAAGCATACACACACACTCATATATATATATATATATATATATACATATATATATATATATATATATATATATATATATATATATATGTGTGTGTGTGTGTGTGTGTGCGTGCGTGTGTGTGTGTGTATTAGACATGATTCTTTTCTCTTTATGTGCCGTGTCCTTTTAGTACGTGGGCGATCATGGCTCTCCACTTCCCCCTAACCTTTGTGGCTCACTCTAAGTTTCGTGCCAACTCCCCCAGGCCACGTTCTGTCATCTACTTGCTTAAGCCCGCCAGGTATGTCATGCATTGCTTTCCTTTGCCTCTCTTTCCCTCTATTCGACCTGTGAGTATCAGATTCTCCAGGCTCTCCTTTCTCATTAGGTGTGCCAGAAATTGCATCTGCCTCTTCTTTATGTTAAGTATAAGCTTCCTCCTTGTCTGCATCCTTCTCCATGACCTCATCGTTGCTCACATGCTCGCTCCATGATATCCTTAGCATCCTTCTGTAGAACCACATCTCCGCTGCCTCGAGTCTCTTCTGCATCTTTGAGGAGACCGTCCAACATTGGCTGTCGTAGAGGAGGACAGATGTCACGTAGCAGCTAGGTACTTTTTTTATTTGTCACTAAAAAAAAATCCTCCTGTCTGGCACTAGCAGCACAGTACTCTTTTCTTTGTCACTAAAGAAATCCTCCTGTCTCGCAGTACTCCGCCCAGCTTTGGGAATGGGTCCTTGGCGATCCCAATCCGTCTTCGGATCTCAGCGTTGCACCTACCGTCCTCCGTCAAAACACTTCTCAGATATTTAAACTTCTGCACCTGATTGACTTTAGTAACCCTAACCTGCAAATCGCATTTCGAGCTCATACTATTACTGATGACCATTTATTCTGTCTTCTTGTAGTTTATAGTTATTCCCTTCTTCTTTCGCTCTCCCTCGCTAGCTTCTGTAAGCGGTTTTGTAGTTTCTTTTCCGTGTTTACTATCATTACTGTGTCGCCTGCGTATCTTATATTGGTAAGATTTTGGCCGCCAATGCTGAATCCCGGTATAATAAAGAAACTTAATAAGGTTCAACCTGCTGTGAAATTCACATAGGAATTTGAAAGAACCAAATCTCTAAGTTTCCTTGACATCTTCTTAATCCGTAACAATATCAAACTAGATTTTAAAGTTTATCGTACATCCACAAACAAAAATGATTTAATTATTCTCTATTCCCACCAAAATAAAAAAAATAAACAAATCAGGATTAACTATAGGATACTTCCTCAGAGCCCTTAGGATATGTAGATCAGAATACCTAAGTGAAAAAGAAAAATATCTTAGGAAAAATGTTAGACTTATTCCCTACCTACATTAGTTCATCCACATCGCTAGAAAAACAATTTACACAATCCACAAATCCTAAAAATATAGACACCAACAATAGCACTTCTAATAACTATACAAATTTCAAAATCCTACCCAATAACATTCTTTCTACTACATTTGTAAATAAATTACTTATCCCTAATATTAGGATCTTTACTACCATTTCCAAGACAATGGTAGATATAATTAGGAAGAAAAATAAATCCAGCACAAATTCACATGACGCTACTTATCAAATAAACTGTTATCAATGTAAAACAATTTATGTCGGATAGACATCACGAGACCTAAAAGCCCGTATATACGAACGTACAAAAATTAGGTTCAGACAATCATTCAAACTCATTCGTAAGGCAAAGTAGCAAAGCTGACCATAACTTTGTTTGTATTAATGTCACCTTAATTAAAAAAAGATCATAATTCTATACGAAGAAAGTACTTCAAGAACCTACTAATAACAATATTACCAACTATAAACACACGTCAAAAACGTTATACTACATCACCAACATTTATTTTATCCATTCTTAAAACTAACGTATGTTTATCTGAAACAGAGTGTACGAAAAACGCTCCCAAATAAACATGCTAAAAACCAACAAAGATAATATCTACACCCCCCCACACACACATACACACGCACACGCACGAATATACATAATCAGCTGATTACCACAGAGAAAAACTAGAATTATTATACACTTGCATACAAAGATAATTTTTATGGTTTTTCAAGTAGGCTTGGAATCCTTTCATGTCTTGAAACTTTGGATGGACGCGTGGCCTCTCCTAGAATTCAGAATTCCACAAATTATACTAACATTGGTTTGACAAGTCAAATACACGTGAAACATTATTAACCAATGAAAAGGGAATAACATAAAAGTAAAGTACTTTCTTCTTTTTCTCTATATCTCATTCTTTGATGAAATTTAATAAAAGTGAAAACATATTATATTGTTAAATGCTTCCTATTTCTTCTTTATCTTAAGATATATACATAAGAAGAAAAATAAAATGATGACTGATTTTAAATCATTGTTATAATTTGTGAAGAAAATGATCCATTTCAATATTACTCAATGATCTTTCTGCTGTAACCTCCATCTTCTGGCTTTCTCCTTCTATATTTAGGATAGGAGTCATTCCTTTGTTCAAATTAAAATTTAATTTACAATTTACAATTTAATGTTCAAAGGGGAAAAATTCAGTGGGGTCCTCCTTTGATCAAAATCAAATATACTTATCCAAGTACCCTGGGTATTGTAGTTTCAGAATATATATGGTTAATGGGAGCCTATCTGCAAGACCCTAGCAGGAGTTAAATAAGAAATAAACTGACAGACAGACAGAGGCTGTAACTTTATAAGGGGCACATCATCTAAAAAAAAGAGGAAACAAATGAAAATCACAGGGACAGATTATTGTTTTGTACAAGGGAAATAAGTCTGGGGTTCTTGCTGAAATTAAGGAAATTTTTACCACACGAGCTTTTTAAGTGTTTTCTTTATTTTAAACATTAACACTTTCAAATATTTTCCACATTGTACTGAAACATCTTATCTAGATGACTCTAAGGAGTATATATATATATATATATATATATATATATATATATATATATATATATATATATATATATATATTATAATAATATTTTTAGTTTTTAAAAATATGATTCCTTCGCTACATAAGAGTTCTCATGTTTCAAAAGCGAGAGCCGAGACCCCTAAAATAATTTTTTCCCAATTTGGGATTCCCAAATTCTCGCTTGACAAGGAAGCGGATCCAGACACCTTGACTGTACATCACTTAAAAAATTATGTTATGGGTCTCGGCTCTCGCTTTTGAAGCATGAGAACTCTTATGTAGCGAAGGAATCATATTTTTAAAAACTAAAATTTTTATTATAATATAAGCTCTACTTCTGTATGGAGCACTGTCTTTTTGATAATAAAGCTAAATACTAAGGAACACCGGATTATCTACCTAACATGTTCTTTCCTATTTTTCTGCACGCCTGCATACATATGTATATATATATATATAATAAAATGAGTGATGCGAAATATTCGGATAAATTATGTAAGATGGAATATGTGAAAAACAGTTGAATGCCTAAAGTTTTATTTCGTTGTGAACGTTTCTTTCGGTAAGAACATCATCAGCAAAACATATAAAATTAACGAAAATTCCTAACCATAACAACCTTGCTACTTACAAAACGCTGTGACTACTAAGAATATATGTAACTGAAATTATAATTTATAATATCATTCCATGTTTAGAAAAATATAAAACTAAATTAGAATAATAAGCTATTTAACTGATATCATCATCATCATCATCATCATCATCATCATCATCATCATCATCATCATCATCTTCTTGACATTTGTATTCGTAGCGCGGATCCAATTGCAGAAGCAACATTAACTCTTTTCCACAACGGTCTATTAACGTCAGCCATCAGCAATTCTGGTACAATCATACCTATCCTATTTTTTAACATTGTCCAACCAGTTTTTGCGTTGTCACCCTCTCTTACGTCCACCTTTAACGGTGCCTTACATGATGGTCCTTCCCAGGCTGCCGTGCCTTGTAATGCGTCCAAACGACGCCATTTTCCTCCATTTGACTTAACTGGTATATATCTATATAATACTAAAATTCTATGTGTTCCCAGGATACAAATGAAAAAAAAATAGATAATACCTCAACCAATATATATTGTACCTTGAACCAGTGCCAAGTATGATTGAAGGCCACGAACAGTATCATTGTTTTATTAACATTTTCTTTTTTCTACCTATAAGCACATCTGACTTTTAAAGGAAGAAACACTTTTGCGTTTTTTGACGTCATCCTACTTCTATTTGTTCTTCCAAAACCGTGAATTTGCATTGCTCATTCTCTGCCTCGAAAAAACAATATATAAAATGTATTTTTATCCATAATGTTGATTGTGTTAAATTGCTCAGCATTTTAACAACAAAACTCTCACGATCATCTTAAAAATGGCCGCAAAACTTTGTTGATGTATTTAAGATGAAATGATCTATAATGACAGATCTCTAATTTGTATTTAGATACATTGTATTTATTTCCATTTTTTCTAGTTGAATTGTTCACCTATATTGTATATGAACCATTATTGTACATGATTAAATTACAATAGAATTTGTATTTTACATAAATACTAACTTATGAAAGTTGAGATGTAGTAGAGTAGCGGACCCGTATCATAGATCGTTGGGTATGATACTCTTTCACCGGCCTGCATTGAACCCCTGCCGATACAGTACAAAATTCAATTAAATTTAGATAAGGGGTTCTTCAGCTAGGACCATTTTATGTTTTTGCGGCATATTAATAGGAAATTCAGTATTTGTTTTCGATACACAATATTATATCAACCCGCATAAATAAACTGACACTTGCATATTTTATTGCATCTATTATGGGTGTGAAAACTGATAAATATTGATAATGCATCGTAACATTTAAATATGCATAACACGAAATATATTTATATACCGTAATATGTCATGTATAATACGCCTTCATACATAATATGTACCCAACAATTTGTGCTGAAAGTGTGGGAAAAATTCCACTACTCTCGCATAATACGCACCCGTTATTTTGGTGATCAAATCTTGTACTTCTTCAATGTTTCCTTCTCTTATTTAAAAAATGGTTTTAAACATAGAATAATATTATTCTAATTTAGTTTTATGAAAATACTTATGTGATTTTACATTTGTAAGTATTGTTAGGTACATGTGATTATCCTTATGGGGTCGCAGTCGTCGAACGTTAGTGTCAAATAGTCATATATTTGTGGTGAGTAGTGATTTCGCAACTGAAATCAACCTATTTTTAAAGATATTTTTGTAGCAGTGCATAATACGCACCCCTAATTTTGCTTATTATTTTTTAGAAAAAAATGCGTATTATACATGGGGAATTACGGTAATTCAATACAATACATTCGAATTTTTTTTCATAAATGACGACTTGAAAGATAAAGAGAGTATATGTGTCACATGACAGTGTGCAAGGTCGAAACTGCATCTTCTTTCTATAAGAGACTGCCTTTCATCGAGCTTGCTTTGGTTCTCGGCTACAGAGAGTATCATTGTTCAGCAAAGCTATATTTATCCACTAAGTTTTTAAAGGAAAGCATATTTCTCGTTCAGATTCTTTTTTTCTAAAAGAACCCATATCTGCTCAGTATCGTATCTGAAAAGTAAACAAAGCAATATCTAAAGAATTAATGGATTTATTTTTAATCAGACAATTTTATTCATTCAAACGTTTTTTTTTTCATACTGGATACTCGTATTCTAAATAGAAGCGTCATTTTTTTAAATTTTAAACCGTGCGTGTTACTATCAAGAGAGCTTTTTTCTTCTTCTTTTTTTTTAAGCTTATCACCCCAAGCAAGACTGGAAGCCACTAGCACGCAAGGGGTTACAGAAGGTTTGGAGGAAGAGCAGATAGGAGTGGTAAAGGAGAGGATGTGGAGAAAGATAGTGGATCGATCAAGGCAAGGGGGTTACAGAAGATTGGGAGCGAGAGCAGATAGGAATGAAAGGTGAAAGGATGTGGAGAAGGGAAGTTGATAGATCAAGGCAGCTGGAGATGTCGATTGACGTTACACTTAAACAGTTGGAGCTTGTATTTGTCTGGGAAACAGGAATAAGGAAGGGAGTTCCACAGGCGAGATGTGCGAGACATGAAGCTATTGGAGTAGAAGAGACGTCTACATCTAACAGTTTCAACGGTGAAGGGGTGGGAAAGGAATGCCAGCCTCGTAGGACGTTTAAATTCATCAGGCCTAGGAACCAGCGAAAGCAGCTCCTCGGAGCAATTACCGTGAAAGTATTTTTAAAAAAGACAGAGCTATGCAACGTAAAGAGAATGTGTTCTCTGGCAGTGATTGAACTCCCCACCATTTTGTAAGTGTATAGATAATGAGAGTGAGATAAAGTTAATTTTGCAAACTGCTATTAACCCTTTGAGCCGTGATGACCGCTTTAGCAGTGGTAGAGAAAAATGACGTAATGCCCAGCCACAGGTTGAATGGTGGGTAAACACTTGTAACTATTTTTATATATTCCGTGAAACATTACACACCAATTATTTACTAATTTTGACTCAAGAGCTCATGCAGAAGGATTAAATTTTTTCAGGAACGCAAAGGCTCAAAGGGTTAAGGGAATTATTTTGAAGTTCATTGTTCATATCTCTAAAATATTTTCTCATACATATATATATATATGTGTGTGTGTGTGTGTGCGCGCGCCAGTTGAAGGTTTTATTTTCTTTAATGCTTAATCCAAATACAACATGATAGCCGAAGCGAAGACCTTTGCATTCCCATGGATTTAGATATAACAGAATTTCTCTGCTTTACAAACCTTCATTTAAGCCGGATGATTACAAGTTGTCCTGATCTAATCATAAAGTTTCCTCACTTCAGCTGTCTCTGAACTTTCGACAACGGAAGTTCATTTTACTGTAAAAAACACCCCTTCCTAAAGATAGAATTGACGCATTATTTAAAATAAAAAGGGCAAAAAATCTTGTACAACTCTAGAGCGTTGAGTATCACCTAAAATTAGATAACAGCACATTAAAAAACAACTGACTTAGATAAATGCAAATAATTAATAAAAGATGAAAGAAAACAAATTATAGTTTTTGTTTTCACAATCATTTTCCTTTGTATCAAAATAGTAATTAATTGAATGTATGATTTGATAAGCAAATCTGATCATAGAAATGTCTACATTAGTTTAAAAACAGGATTGATCCTTTTGCAAAAGCAATATTTATTTGCAGCAACACATCATAAATTTGTTCTTTCGGCTCAGTATTTTTTGTTTTAGGTGTCTGTTTAATTATTTTAATTTGTGTCTTATAAAATTTTCATCTAACAAAGTGCTAAGAAACAGGAAGATTTAACTAGATACAAACATAAAAATGCTCAAATGCTATGTAATATCAATTCTCCTGGGGTGGTAGCACCTGTCAGGGTCCTAGCTATGGGCAAATAGTGACCACCCCAAAACAAAAACCAACAGTTCATTTTTATCATAAAATGAGCAACAATAAATTTTTATGACAATGCAATACTAAATATATATATATATATATATATATATATATATATATATATATATATATATATATATATATATATATATATATATATATATTATTGTAAAATTACCAAGAGTACATTTAATGGTCTACAAACTATGTATCTAAAAAGACTGAAAATCAAAAATTATGTACACACTATCTGTAGTTGAAAACGTAAAATTACATACAAAATACAGGGTGTCCATAAAGTTCGTGTGCACATAAAAATTTTTTAACTTTATTTGTATTTCCGATAGAAATAATTTGTAAAAAGGATTAGAATAAGTAAATCTATATTCTTTAAGATTTTATTAAAATTTCCATATGTCCTCCATCATTAGCAAAACAAAGTGTAATACGATTTTGCAGTTCATGGTAAACATTTGCCAAGTGATTTACAGAAATGCCTCATTTTTTTGGAAAAAAAAAAATTTTTTCTTTTGTTTTCTGTATATATGATATTGACCGATGGCAATATTTATCAAAATAAAATCATAGAAACCTCTCGATTCGTATTTAAACCAACAAATATTGGTCTGCTTTTTGAGAAATACTATGTTTGCAATAACAATCAGACCCTAAGTCTTTAAAAATAACCCGATTGAATATACCACGACCAACAAGTATTTTCATCAAATCATTTAATAAACTAACAGCAGAAATAAAACCTTCGTGAACATAAGAACTATGGTAAACATTTTCTCTTTCTTGATTGTCTGTCATGTTCAATGTTATTTAAGTCCTTTTTGATACTCCAGCAGTATTATGTACAATGGAATAGGTGCATTCAATTGGGATGTCTTTAGTTGGAGTTTCTTTTCAACTGTGAAAACAAAATGCTCTCAATGTGATTGGTTTTCTTCCATAGGATAAAAGTGATGCAATAAATTTATGAGTATCAAACACAAGATTTTGGGGTTTCATTTTGTTGACGTCACCTTAATTATCAGGTTTACTGAAGTATATTACTGATAACTTTTATCAGTTAATTTGGATTTTGGCGATAAATTGGAAAACTTTATTACATTTATTTAAAAATGTTTGACTCAAAAACACTTTTTTCTTATTTCGGGTGGCTGATATAAATTGATCTTTTTTTTAAAAAATGAGCAATTTCAGTACATCAAAAACGGTAGCTATCGATGAAAAACTAAGGTCACTTTTGGAATCAGCTATATCAAATTAGCTAAAAAATTTGTTTTGTTTCTTGGCATCAAAAATCCTGTTGACCAGTCTTATTGAATCCTAAAACGACCAGGCAGAGGAGAAAGCGAGCACATACGAGGCCTAAAATATGCTGACTACGTCTCTCACCTAATTGAATCTACATGCAGGCGGTAACTAGCTGACAGGGGTATAATCTCAACTAGGGTTTACCTTTTGAATTTGAAACTGAAACTATGTTTACTATTTTAGTTCTAGTTGGGCCAATATCTACGTTTCTGTCTCCAGAGTAAACTGCCGGAGCAGACAGTGGTCTGCTCTGCAGAAGAAAGCATCGTCTACTCGGGCGGCAGTTAAGCTAGGTCAGGCGGAGGGTTTTTGATTGGGCCTTCATTACAATAGCCAGGGAGGAGTAGATGCAATAGACAACAATAAACTACAGAAGAACTCAAAATTGATCACTGCATTTAAGTATTGACTTAATATTTAAGCTTACCTTTTCGGCGATAATTATTCTGCTACCACTTAATTTAAAGAAAATTTGATGAACGTAGTTCTTTACTTTCCGTACAAACAATTATTTTTATTTCATGGACGACATTCGCTGAATTTCGCAATTAATTTCACAAATTTATTTCCAAGTAATAAAGGTTGTTACCGTACAAAAAATTCGTCGCAAAACATCACGTGCAACATCGCCGAAAACAATCGCAGTAATGGAAACTTGGAATTTAAAAATTTCAGGATTAAAGGTCCGGATCCGGCCCGGAATGTTTTTAATTTGCTCATGGAGTCGGCCTGATTCGAAAATGGTAAGATATGTTGAGCTACGGCCTTTAGGTGTAAAGGTGAAAAAATGTGACACAGTGATACACTGACGTTAGCATTTATTATATAGATTAAATGCAACGAAGAGTTGGTATTAATAAAGAGATTCCCTGTCTAGCACGTTCAGTCGTAGGCCAAAAAGAAAACATTTAACATGCATACCTTTATATATGTCAGAACTATAAAAGATGGTTATGGGAGTTATTGTGTGCCATTGGATTCAACCTGATGACGAAATACCGCCAGGGAAGCGCGTTAGCAACAGACAGGTGAGGAGAAATGAAAACAATGAGACTCTTAATACGTAACCCCAGCTAGCAATTGGGATTGGCTGTATCAGTTGAGTGTCTGAGAGTAAAACCTGAAAAGCCACTCAAAACTTGTTCATATCGATCATAATGGCACCAAGAAAAGAAAGAGAAACATCAACAGTATTTCGATGAGACAATTTCATTCTGACCACACAGGATAACCGGCAGAAGTATTTGTAATCTATAAACTCGGCATAGCCTGGCACATGGTCACAGTGTGGTGCGCGAAATGAAGGTCAGACTGACAACTGTAGTTCGTTATGTAAAACTAGCTTGTTGACCAATACACTATGACGAAGCGACTATTGATATTTATGAGCTTTACGTTAATCCGACACACTGATATAAGTGTACGCACTCATTGAGAATAACACTCAGTATAGAAATAATCATTTAAATAACTAGCCATTAAGTTATGTCGAAGTGACCATCGATATTTATGGAGTTCCGCTTATTCCGACACACGAACATAATTGTAATCACACAGTGAGAAACGATCTCAATATAGAAATAATAGTTTGCAAAAATAACCTATTAAAAACAATATGTCGAAGCGATCATCGATATTTCTAAAGTTTATTTTAAATACAACACATGGTCACAAATAAAAATCCTCAGTGGAGTTCGAACTCAGTGGTGTCGTAATGATATTTTTGACTCGCTTGCTATCCATTTCAGAAAGCCATGGCGCCCAGAAGGCATCAATATATTTTGTTCGGTAGTAGAACAGTAAGAATTTACATTTATTCACACGTACATACACACGCATTTATTGGACAAGAAATTGACTGGCGAATGGAGGGTCCGGGTAACAGAGCGGAGGTTATGTGATTAGATGGAGGGTGGGGAGGACCGTCAGTGGCACAGGTTCTCTGGGAAACCTCTGCCTGCTCGACTCGATCAATAGACATGTGAACTCTGCTCCATCGATCGTCCATTTCTCCACTTTTCTTGCCAGCAGTAAACGTCTACGTCTCTAACGACAGCTATCCTAGCTTCCTTCTATTGGTTTAGACATCTTTTACCCAAGCAACACAAAGAGAGAGATTTTGGCGCGAAGTTACTGATGTTTTCGGATAATAACTAAGAGAGAAGTGGGTAGAAATGATGGAGCTAGTGTGGAGGGCGGTGAGAGAAGTCGTTCTTATTCGACTCTGATGTTTTGTGTGTGCTGACAGCCTGGTTCAGACTTGGAAAAAGTCATTCACTAAACTATGTCTTCTTGTATGTGTGTGTGTATACATATATATATATATATATACATATATATATATATATATATATATATATATATATATATATATATATACGTGTGTGTGTGTGTCTCTGTGTGTGTGTATCGTAATTTTACCTCTTATTTTAGCACATTTTCGATAAAACCAGGCAGATATTTTGGCTGCAAAGTATATCAAAGTGGAATAAAAAAGACGGCACATATTGTAAGTTCTGCAAAGCAGAATTTGTAAAATATACGCAACAAACAGTTGAAGTGATCCTGTGAACAAAGGAAAAAGAATTCTATATTTTATCTGCAATAAGAATGCAAATTTCCTGCCAAATTTATGGACATGTTTGGGGAATTCATTTTCTTATTGTTGTAACCTAGGGAAGGTTACTGAATAGAATAATCAAACGAAGGTTGGTAACGAACGATAATACTTAGGACAAGAACAACACATATAAGATTCACCAGCGGTGCATAGAAGTAGTCAACTTCTAGAGGTGAGTCAAGTGAATTATACAATGGATCTCCAATTGCAGGATATCTAACAACCTCCCCACGCAGTCAGATGTGACACAGGGCCGAATTTAATGTGAGGTATCCGACCCCGTAGGCGCGGCCAGAAATTCCCCTTAGACCCCGTATAAAACGGGGTCGTGTAGTTGTTCCCCGAGACAAAACTCAGTCCTTCGAAATAGCCTCGACTGAGGATCCTCTCTACCCGGAGGAGGAGAGTTTGATCAGCACAGTTGGAGACGAATCTCCGACTGCAGGATATCTACCAACCGCCCCACGCGGTCAGATGTGGCACAAAGTTGAATTTAATGCGAGGTATCCGAGCCCGTAGTCTCGGCCAAAAATTCCCCGAAGATCACGTATAAAACGGAGTCGGGTAGCGGTTTACGGAGACGAGACTCTGCCCTTCGACATAGCCTCGTCTGGGGATCATCTCTGCTCAGAGGCAGAGAGTTTGACCAGCACTTTATGTGGAATATATATATATATATATATATATATATATATATATATATATATATAAAATAAAAATATGAAATAGACAAAGTTCGACAATAATTTAAAAACATTTTTATGTTTATACACTCTTTTTATAGATACAAATATTTAAGTAAATGCTCTGTTTATAATAAACAGTATTAATAACATTTACCGGCCTGAATGTGCGAGAAATTTTCATAGAAAATATGTATCCACCGACAGGAATCGAACCTGTATCCTATACGGAACTGTCATATAGCCTGACGTGCCTTTACCGATTGAGCCACATAGGAGCGTTTGGTTAGCAAGAGCGATTTTACTGCTTTTAAACTTGAATCTTTCATGATTCTCTCACGTACATTAATATCTGCTCAATGCGTATCCAAATGTAAACAAATGACGTCACACATTATGAAATGGACAAAAGTCCGACAATTATTTTTAATATATATATATATATATATATATATATATATATATTTAAAAAAAAACATTGGTGAAACTGATGGACAACATGCCAAGAAACCTAAGTAGCCTCATACAAGATAAAAATCTCGAACAACAATGGCAATAAGAAAAAAATAAGAAATATATATCGACTCGGTAAAGTTTTCAAACCCTAGATTACCAAGACAGAGGAAAAACACTTGACAAGGTTAATTCCTATGAGAGGTGATCTTCCTACGACTTGAACCTTCAAGTCGCCTAAACATCGCATAAGCGTGAATCTTGGGTTACGACTAGGGCCATTCTTTTATTTATATATATATATATATATATATATATATATATATATATATATATATATATATATATATATATATATATATATATATATATATATATACACGCATATATATATATATATATATATATATATATATATATATATATATATATATATATATATATATATATATATATATATATGGACAGGCCTGCCTGCTTGTAATGGACAATAATAAAATACGAATAACAGAACGGTTGATTATGCCATGCCAGATTATTTTGAAATCGATTTTTGAATCCACAATGGATTTCGTTTTGAAATGATTCATTGTTCTGTAACAATGGCGATCTTCTTCATCGGACCTAGTGTTTCTCTTCGGGAATTTTCAAGAGAATTCACTGTTTTGTTTTCTGCTTTTACTTGATCTATTTCTTCTAGCATCTTCCATTGACATCGTTTATACAGCTGGGTGTCTTTCATCCACACACAGTGTGCGTCCTTTGATTTGCGAACACAAAACACAAGTAAATGCGATCGAAGTGGCGCGATTCGCGTGCCGTCTTAATGTACGTAAAATCATAGGAATTTTATCGAATCAAAATTTGCGCTATGCAACTCAAATCCCGTAATTCACAATTGCAAAGGACATTAAGGCCCCTTTCTGAAGGTTCATAGATGCGTCACGTGTATACAGTGTATGTCGGTGTACAAGACGATGTTTTAACATTTAAAAATTCCCCTGGTTTGTGATGAGTTTTTATCCTGGGAGAGGTGTGTCGCAATAATCCGTTTAAAGATCGCATTTGAGAACAGTGGAACGAATGGATGTTTAGCGGGGCAAAGTAATTCAGGCTACCGTAACAGCTTGCCGAAAACACAGCACCCACTTATGAGTCATAGTAGAATGTGGTAGTTAATTGATAGTATCCTCCCACCATATTTTCCTTAGAATTTAAGTGAAAAGAAAGTATCTGCTCACTGAATTTATTTAGTAAATTCAATAAAATACATTTCAAAATACAGTTGGTTGTCATATTTTACGGCGAGTATATCCTGAAACCTACATTTTAACTTGGAAATTTGGGGGTCGTCTTATACGCCCAGTTACTTTGTACTCGAGCACATACGGTAATTATTGTAAAAACTATTCCAATTCTCGCGTTATTTAATCGCAGGCGGCCTACATTACTTAGTGCCATCAGTTCAGATATTCCCAACTATGCCACGTCCACAGAGTCGTTTCATCTTGATTCCCTTTGTATTACATTAGTAAGGAAGAAGTTCCACTCAAATAAATTCGTCCGCAGAACTGTTACATTTTGAAACAGTCTCCTGGGTTTACACTTCCTCGATTATTACAATCATGACATCTTTCAATTTAGGGTTAACCGTTATCTGTCTCACATATGCTCATAATATACAATTCTTACTCACTCTATGTACATCTTAACAACTTCATTCATTAATCCTATACCTGGAGGTGAGTTCTTAGGTTGTATTAGTTAAGCAATTGTATAATTCTGTTTTCTTAAAAGTCTGAGACGTTGTTAAAATGATAATTATCGTAAATATATAAACAACAAAAAATAACCTAAGTCCAATTTGTCGTAAAGTTTTTTTTAATTCCATTTACCTTCAGTAGAAAGACGATCATGGCTCTCCCCATTTTCATTTTCTTTATTACATGTGAATTGCCATGCATTCCTGGGAGATATTGGAGCGGTTGCCTGTTTCTTTCTCCACGAGTTGGAATCAAGAGT
>OZ038488.1:45319034-45324034 GCA_964036315.1 Acanthosepion esculentum
GAGTGTGTTGCAGGTTGCTCAAGTAAAATAGTTGACAATGCAATAGATGTACGCTGTTCAAAATCTCATTTCATCTGAAAATTTGTAGCATCTCAAAACGCCAAAAAACTCAAAAAACCTGAAATACCTAGTTTTTTTTCTCCGAAAATTTCTTATGGACAGTCTACCATAAACCTGTTTTTGATATGGTCACATCTTCATCTTTGTAACTGTGCGTGGTCTCGAACACCCTATCACATCTTTATTTTCCCGTCTTGCTGCCTGTCGGCAAATTTATTATGAATCGAGTCAAGAAAAAAACATAGTGGTCGCCTTTTTCTTGATTGTAAAAAGTGAAGCGATTAACAGAGAGGCAAAATTCTAAATTTAAATACTGTTTGAAAGTTTCGTCGAAAATATAGGTCCTTTTTCTAATTCTGGCAATTAAATTACTCCTATCGTACAAGGCGTTATGTAAAGAAGGTGTGGTTCCTTCGTCTGTGTTTCGTTTATAAATCGGGTAATTGCCATTGAATCCAACTTTATCAAATGTCACATCTCAGTATAAATAATGCTGCCCACTCAATTCTACAGGCAGCCATGTTGAATTGAAGAAAGCCCATTAGATGTCGATTAGTCATGAGGAAATATCGACTCCAAATTATATATAGTTAGACGATTGCTTTTATAGTAGGAAGTAGAAAGGCAATTTGCAAAGAATAACCAATAATTCAGACGGGATTTGAAAGTTCACACAAAAGATTTACCAGGAAAGAAAGGTTTTTCTCTTATTTGAAGATATTTTTTTATCTGTGTCTCTCACGAGCCGAAAGTATAAATTTTCATATTGACAGAAATTCTCTTTGGCGACTGGGTGGGCCATAGTATGGCTGAATGGCCATATGATGAGGTCTGTAAGGAGTGGATACATACGTAATTTCTCCAAATCGAAAGTTGTTGTTCTTCTATATTTCGTATCTATTCAGGACATGTGCGATCATGGGTCTTCACACTTTCCCATCCTTTGTGTCAATCTTAGCAGTGTTTGATGAATAGTGAAAAATAATTATGATTATCTACTTGTTCCTTATTTACTCATATATATATATATATGTGTGTGTGTTTGTATATATATATATATATATATATATATATATATATATATATATATATATATATATATCATAATTAAGTAATTCATCGAATTTTAGAAGAAACCTCAACAGAATGCAGAAAGCACTGGACGGCCGTTTCGTCCTATATTTGGGACTCATCAGCAGTGCGCATCCACTACTTAATAACGCAACTGTCCAGGTTTCAAACGCGTTATACAGAAAAAAATGCACTTTCTCATAGACTTTTCTAAAATTTGTTCTGCTATGTTCAAATTTCGTTTTCCCATATATGTGTGTGTGTGTGCGTGTGTGTGTGTGTGTGTGTGTGCGCGTGCGCGCGCACGCACGGGCGTGTGGAGAGAGGGAAAAGGAAAAAGAGTTGTAAAAAGACTTCAATAAAAAAGCGTGTCCCTGGAAATCAACATGCCATCTAATCTGATGATCACTGAAGATCTGAAACTAGTATTCATTATGCAATTCTCCTTTCTATAGCTTCCCTGTTTATAACTACATAACTTCTTCCCCTCTCTCATATAGCACTTGGAAACAATATCATTAGATACATTGAATCCATTGCTAGCTCAGCTGCTAAGAAAGTTTATTCACTGTATTTTGTTAGACAATTTTTATCTCCAGAATCTGTCTTACGTATCTATAAGCCTACCATTTGTCCATACTTAGAATATTGCTGCCACGCATGGTCCGGTGCTAATGCTATACATTTAAAGATCTTTGATTAATTCCAAAGAAAAATCAGTAATATCATTGTTCGTGATCTGGCTGCTCGACTTCAGTCACTTTCCCACCGCGGTAAGGTTGCCTCTCTGTGCCTTTTCGATAAATACTTTCAAGGCAATTGTTCAGATGAGCTCTTCGCTGTCGTACCCAGACTTCATGAATTTAAGCGCAGTATTTCAATCAGGTGTGGAAATTTAAATATCTGGGAAGTATTCTGACAGAGGACGTAAGTGCGACGCTGAGATTCGAAGTGGTATTGGGATGTCCAAAAAAGGATTCCAAAAGCTAGGAGGAGTATTACGACACAAGAGGATTTCGTTGGTAACCAAGAAAAGAGTACTGAGCTGCTGCATTATATCTGTCCTCCTTTATGACAGCGAGTGTTAGATGGTTTCCTAAAAGATGAAGAAGAAACTCGAGGCAGTGGAGGTACGGTTCTACAAAAGTATACTAAGGATGCCATGGGCCGAAAATGTGAGCAACGATGAGGTTTTGGAGAGGATGCAAGCAAATAGGAAACTTATATTTAATATCAGGAAGAGGCAGTTGAACTTTCTGGGACACGTAATGAGAAAGGAAGACATGAAGAAGCTGATACTCACAGGGAAGATAGAGGGAAAGGAGGGCAAGAGAAATAACGGGTTATAAAATGAGCGGGCTTAAGCAAATGGACGGCAGAAGAGGGTCTGGGAGAAGTAGTAAAAGTACAAAACATATTGATAACTACAAGAGATAGGGGGATGTCGAAAGCCATCGTCGCCTATATCCTGAAGGTACACTGCGCATAAGGGAAAAAGACTTAACTGGCAATAAGGTCTCATCAATTTATTATCGAGTTGGCTAGATCTAACTGTAAGTTCTATGATAACTGTTTCATTTCTCGCACTTCTTGCTTGTGAAACTCTCTTCCGATTTCATGCTTTTTTTGTCAATTTTGATTTTCAAAAAATTAAATGCAATGTCAATCCCTATCTATTGTCCTCCTGATTACTCTTCTGTTTTTTCTCGCTCCTAAGTAATGTTTCTGCTTTCTAATTCTTCCATTATTCCCTTGTGTCTTAGTGGCTTTATTGCCTTGCTTTGGGCGAACTCGATTGAAAAAAAAAAGATAGATAGATAGATAGATAGATAGATCTATGTAGATATGAACGGACTCAGATAGATAGGTAATTATGAGAGATACCGATGCAAGTTTGACAGTGGTCACACTGATTAGATATACCCACTGGCTTTTATGTACGGCACTCTACATTACATTGATCTTGTCTCACATCTTACCGTTGTGGTCGGGGGTTAAATTCCTTCCTCACGCTTGGAGCTAAAGCTTATACTTAATGAGCCAAGCGAAAGACGGCAGTAGAACCCTAAATGAAGATCATGTTCATTATAGTGGTGAAGTGTATATGTTCATACTGTAACGGTTAGTGCCTCAGTAAAAGGCGTCGGGGAGCCAGGTTCGAATTCCCACCGATTTCGATGCATTCACTTTCACACAAATAAAAAAATAACCTTGTGAAATTTATGAATATATCTCTTCTTTCACCAGCTATGGTTTAAATGTTACTGGTCTATGGGCACTTTAGATGTTGGTTGCAACCAAACTAGGAAAAGGAAAACTCTGAGTTTAAAAACCTGTCCGTATACTAATTAAACGTTAAAAAATATCGATTTTTTACGGCTTATCAACCTTTTTTAGATTATTTAAAGTCAGAAAATATTTTTAGATCGTAAGACGATTTTGGCGATAATGATTTACTGATACAAGGTTTACTAATTAACCCATAGCGGAGGAAAATATGGTGGTTACATACTTTTACCAAAGGTATTTGTGCGTAAATGATTTTAACAAACTCGACTGGAATTCGAACTGTTCTCCGATTTCCAATTCCAAGCCATTACACTAGCCGCACATTGAAGTATACAGCAGATGGTATTCCCAAGCAGTCACCCATTTGGGTACTGACCAGGCTCAACGTTACTTAACTTCGGTCATCGTTAAAGAAACGGTGTTTCAACGTGATGTGGCCGTAAACCAAAAGTAAGCTTTCGATCTCGCTCTATTTGAAGTGGTGTGAACGGGACTGTTGGGAAGACAATAGCAATGATTTGTTGTGGATAATGACCTTTTCTTCCATCAACCGTTTGTCTAAATCTTGATTTAAACTTCAGTAGGTAGATAATTCTCTAGCGACCAGAGAACTGTCACATTGTGACAATGGGTATATGTTTCCTGTTAAACTCTGAACAACTGATGGGTTTCGCAATTAAATATTATGGAGTCTATGATTTCGAAAAAAAAACTTTTTTTACTCAATACCGCATCTTGGTATATTTACTTCCTTAATTTTCTTGGGTCAGGTTTCTTAATTATTTGTACGGCTTATCAAGGTTTTGTGGGTTATTAAACTGTAATTTATCTTGGATTATGAGGATAATTCTTTTATATTATTAGTTTTTTATTTAGGAGCGGATATTGCGTTAACTCTTTGAGCCCTGCGTTCTTGAACAATTTTAACTCTTCTGCCTGAGCTCCTGAGTCAAAATTCGCAAATAATTGGTATGAAATGTTTTACGGTAGATATAAAAATAGATATAAGTATTTACCCTCCGTTCAACCGGTGGATGGGTCTTAGGTCATTTTTCTCTACCACCGATAACGTGGCGGTCAGGAATCAAAGATTTTTCAGAATAACAATTTATTTCGCCAGATCGCCGTTCTAATATTTAACCCATAGCTGTTGGGGTAGATGAATTCGTATTTCTCCCAATATCATTTGCAAGTAAGTGAATTTAACGAACCCAACTGGATTTCGATCTCGGGTTTCCGATTATTCATTGCGATACGCTCTCAATTTCACCACTCACAAATTGATCCTTCAACTCTGGGAATCTAGAACGAAAAGGGTTAGTAATTATGGGAACAATCATTTTATATAATGTCTGAATATATTCATATTTTAAGCGTTTACAGAGAATATATAATGTAATGAACCAATGACAAATCAATATTCGCTTACACATGTACGAAGCATTTTAATTTAATTCGGGGGTTATAATTATGCAAGACATTGGGTGGAGGCGGGGATAAAAGCTCGTAATAAAATATAAAACAAAAATAGAATAAATTCGTTTCAATTTTTTCACAGCATCAAAAAACGACAATCGGGT
>OZ038488.1:45326534-45334034 GCA_964036315.1 Acanthosepion esculentum
TGTGTATTTTCTTTTAAGCTTTTTTGGAACCTTCGAATTTGTGGTTAAAATCTTGGTTTTCTGGCATCAACGTGGGCCAATATATTAGTATGGCAAATTTGAGCGTTTTGCGATGAAAAACACATTGATTTGGAAATTCTTACAAAAAATAGATATGTCTCGGATTTTCATGAAACTTTCAGGAGTTATTACGAAATCAATAAAATTATTTTTTAAATATTTCATTTTACAATATCTAAGACCCATTTTTTTTTTACATAATTTTTCCCCTGCATACACTGTTATTGAATTTTAGGAAATTTCAAGATATTCTTTTATGTAGCGCTTAATGTTTTTATTAGTTATAAGTACAAGTCCTCGGAGGAATTTAGTCAGCAAATTCTTTTGGTCAAACAGAACCTCAATCGATACCGAAAATTTGTTCTGCATCGTGAAATAAGAATTTGAACTAAAACTAAGACATTACTTAATTTGAAAATTTTTAGTTGCTTTTAGGTATAAAAAATATTATAGACATTAAAATGTTACGAAAACAAAATTCAACGAATAATGAAATTTTACAATAATTGTCTTTATTTTTTAAAATTTTGATCAGAATAATTTATAAACTTTAAATGTTTTCAAATTATTTATTAATTCAAGTCAAGTGATATAGTTATTAAATAAAAAACTGTATTCACTAATCACAAATGGAAAAGCTTAATTTATTTATCGACACTCTTTATTTTAAAAATAAATTTGATTTATTTTTTTTTATGCGTATAAACGTGCCGATTCTGCAAATACGGACGATATTACCAGAAAACAAGAACGATAACAAAAATAAATTTAAAATTGATTGGTAATTTTCGAACAATTTCTCCAACAATGTAACTTTTAGGCAATCATTAGCCGTGGCATAAATTTTCCAAATAACAGACTGTCGATAATTGTGTCAAAGGTTCATAAAAACATACATTCCCGTGATACAAATATTTTTTACGATGTTTTTAAAAATAAAAGTAATATTTCTTTCAGATTAATTCTTCTCAAATAACTTTTCAGAAAAGTATTTTTTTATTTTTGAAAGACGTTGTAATAAAGAAAATTATGCTGTGTTGACAGATTTGGCAATATGAACGATTTTATTGATCTTAATAATAATCAGAAAAAATAATTCCAATCAATCAATTTAAATACGGTTAGAAATACAACGAAGTATTTTGCGCCTTAGAAATATTAAATTTAATCTATTAGCTTGTAAATAAAATTAAAATAATAGCCTCAGGAAATATTCTAAGCATTTTTCACTTAAAAAATAAATTTTAAAATTTGGGTATCGCTTTTTTGGCGGTACATATACAAATATCTATCTATCTATCTATCTATCTATCTATCTATCTATCTATCTATCTATCTCTCTCTCTCTCTCTCTCTCTCTCTCTCTCTCTATATATATATATATATATATATATATATATATATATATACACACGCACACACACACACACACACACACACACACACACACACACATATATATATATATATATATATAAGGAGTATAGTAGCAATGTTTTAACCCCAGTCTAGTTCGTTATATTCAATAAACAAATGCCCTTGCGAAAGGTATGAATCCATCTCTTACCCCCCAGCTATGGGTTGAATACCAGGACAGATTGGGTTCTTTAGCCTTGGTTGACAACCAGTCTACCGCAGAATGAAATGTCAACCTACTGCGGGAAAAATCTGTCTCGTCAGTCATGTTTCGAAAGATATATGATCGCCCATGCGTGTATCACGTATGCCACTTTAATTACTGAGCAATGTTTCAAAAAGCATTTGACTTGATTGACATTTAACACCTTTTGCTATTTACCATCCGCTGTTATCCCTCTTAAAATGGAATAGCTTCTTTACAAATCATCGTAACTACAACTGTTAATTTTAAAATAATTATAACAGAGCTCGTTCACGAGTGTTTATAAAAATCACCATCACGATTAGAGTTGCATTAATTTTAACTTCAAAATTGACCGTTGCAGATGATCTCGGAGGAGATCGAAAGTACTTGGGTTAACAAAAAATACAGCGCCTCCCCTGATGAATTTTAACTTAACATCAAAAAGTTAGAGAACTAGAAATGATTATTATAAAAATAAGTAGACACAATATGTCTGTATTATTTAATGAAACACGCTTTAATGATGATAATCTGCCTATATATATATATATATATATATATATATATATATATATATATATATATATATATATATATATATAGGGAACAACAGACAAGTCAATAATCCACAGTTCTTGCCATTTACTTTTTATAAAAAAAAGTGCTCAATACGGCGTAGAGCAAAATATTATTATAATATTTTTGTTATAATATTTTTACATCGCTACAGAAAAATGTCCATGTTTCGCCTCATCAGGCGATGGTAGATTTACCATTGCCTGATTGTACTAATTTTCAATGTTCCGTAACATGGACATTTTTGTGTAGCGATGTAACACACACACACACACATCTCCACACACACACACACACACACACAAACATATAGGTATAGTTAAGAATTATTTATCCCAAGAACTTCTGTTAAATTCATCCGTCAAGGTCTCATTTCATTGAATCTGGTACCTCTTGCAGTCTAAGTAATATAATGTGTAGCTCAGTGAGTGGACTCACTCATCATTATACCAATCAACAGCTAGTAATACAAGCTGATGTAAGAAAACTGACATGCAATATATATGTGTTATGACATGCAAGTTGCTTGTAGTTCCGATGAGTCCTATAAAGTTGTCGTTGTCGATCACAAAGTCCCTACCACCATATACATATGAATATATATATCTATATATATATATATATATATATATATATATATATATATATATATATATACATATGCGAATGTCAGTGTGTCACTGTTCTATACTTTTCAACCCGCAATCCCGAAATTTTCATTACTGCGATTGTTTTCGGCGGTACGTGATTTTATGCGACGAATTTTTTGTACGATAACAATTTTTATAACTTAAAAATAAATTTGGGAATGATTGAAATTAATTGCGATATCCACCCATGAAATAAAAATAATGTTTTGTATGGAAAGTAAAGACCTACGTACATCAAACTGTCTTTAAATTAAGTGGCAGCAAAAGAATTTTATTTGGATTTTTAAAAGGTAAGCTTAAATATTAATGCAATACTTAAATGAAGCGATCAATTTTGAGTTCTTCTGTAGTTTATTGTTGCCTATCGCATCTACTCTTCCCTACCTATTTTGATGAAAGTCCAATCAAGAGATCTCCATTGGAGCTAGCCGATAGGGCGGCTTTAATGTTAGTACACACAGACGCACACACACACAGACACACATACACACACATATTCAATAATTTATACATATATATATATTCAGTAATTTATATATATATATATGTGTGTGTGTGTGTGTGTGTGTGTGTGTGTGTGTTTACTTTTCACCAGATTTTGAATTCGGACACTTTACGCCCTTGTGCTTTGACTGACCTTTCAACCACCTGATGACATCCTGGCCTTTGTTTATCTAAGCACGTGCAGCATAATATATCTTACATTGTCAAGACAAAACGCCTCAGGGGACGAAACGCGTTGGCTAAGTATAGTTTTTCCAGTTGTATCGTTTTACTCTAACACACACACACACACACACACACACACACACACACACATACATATATATATATATATATATATATAAAAATATATATATATATATAACAAGGAACTCTGCGATTTGTTACTCAGTTTCACGCTGTGGCGATCTTCAGGCGAACAGAAGGCGTTATAGTCTTTTCAAGATCGCATGCACATGAAACTTGATCTGCCCTTTGATGAGCGCTGACGTTTTGTAGCGTTTGTTTGCTCTGTCCATATAATCTGGGCGTTTACGGCTTTACTTTGTTCAGTTGCTAGGTGATTAATATTAAATCTAAAACATTCGAAAGTACTCGCGAAGAAAATAATATAACATAAAAATAAATATGGATAAGCCACATTTATCAATATCACAAAACAACTCATTTGAAACATTAAATATATACATGTGTGTGTGTGTGTAGGTGTGTGTGTGTGTGTGTGTGTGTGTGTGTGTGTGTTTGTGTGTGTGTGTGTGTGTGTGTGTGTGTGTGTGTGTGTGTGTGTGTGTGTTTGTGTGTGTGTGTGTGTGTGTGTGTGTGTGTGAGTGAATTGGAAAATAAATTGCGCTTCTTTCCGAGCTCAGGTGAAGATTAATTTGTGGAAAATGCTTTATTTAATTAGTAATTACTTCTAATCCATTGAGTGCATTTCAACCGGTCATTCAGTGAATATAATTTTATTGATCTTCTGTGTGTTGAAACGATCGATCAATTTTATTAGTATGCTAACGATTATTCTTTTCAAATAACAGCCATCAACACCGTGTCCCTGGCGTCACACCCTCTTTTTAATTCGTTTATCTGAATCATTTGCTTAAACTGTCCTACTTACTCCAATGACTAGGTTTGTTCGTAACAATGTTAATCATGTTGCCCTTTTTACGTAAAGTTTTAAGAGCGTCTGGGGAAACTAATACGTTTTTAGCGGCGCATTCAAAAATTTAATGAATTTCGAATCAATGTCAGCGAATAATTTTCGCTTGTGTAAAGCCAAACAAATTTAGATACCCGCTTCATTTCTGTGAATTTCAACTGTAAATCTTGATGATTCAAAGGTTCGCAGGACTTTCCATTTATATCGGTTCAAAAATTGATCGCGCTCCGGATTTTATCTAATATGTAGTTTTCCATTAGTCTATGATAATTTCTGTTTGTCCGTACAGTTGGCTATCAAAGTAATATTTCCGCTTATCAATATCTATCTATCTATCTATCTATCTATCTATCTATCTATCTATCTATCTATCTCATTCAGTTCGTATATGTCTGTTTCAGTCTGTTCATATCTATCTATCTATCTATCTATCTATCTATCCTATTAAGTTCATATACAGGGGTTGGACAAAATATTTGAAACAAGTGCAATTTCCATTCCTATATTTCAAAGACCTATTATAGTTAACTAGTTTAACTAGAACTTCGTAATTGCAGGTTATATCTATTGTAAATACGTTTATTTATCTAATTTAATGTCATTGTCTTATTTATTTTTATAATTTAATAAAATTTAAGCTAAATGCGTGACCTCTCCGAGATCGAAAAAGGGCAAATTGTTGGAGCTCGCAATGCAGGAGCCTCGATCACTAAGGTTGCTGAACGGTTTGGTTTTTCAAGAGCTACCATATCAAAAACTATGACGCAATTTGAGAAACAGGAAAAAACCTCTAGTAACCGTAGCAATTCGGGCCGGACTTGCAACTTACTGACAGGGACCGACGTGCATTGAAACGCAATGTGGTAAAAAATCATCAAACTACACCGCCCAAAGTTACTGCTGAGTTGAATAATCATCGGAATAGTCCAGTTTCTATTAAAACTGTTCGTCGTGAGCTCCATAAGGCTGGATATCATGGAAGAGCCGCCGTAAGGAAAACTCTTCTCTTCACTCGCAACATTCAGAAGAGGTTGAAGTGGTGCAGACATCACAATGCCTGGTCTGCAGACCAATGGAAGCAAGTCATATTCTCAGACGAGTCCAGTTTTTCACTTTTCCTAACTTCAGGGTGAGTTCATGTACTGCCCAAAGAAGTTTACAACCCTGACAGCCTTTTTCCAACATTGAAGCATGGAGGTGGATCAGTGATTGTTTGGGCCGTCATATCATAGAAATGTATCGGTCAAATATTTGCCCTGCATGGTAGAATCAACAGCAAAGATTACTTGATCACTTTGGGAGATCATGTTCATCCAATGGCCCAGACTTTATTCCCTGATGGTGACTGCATCTTCCAAGACGATAATGCTCCAATACATACCGCTCGAGTGGTTAAGAATTGGTATGAAGAGCATGAAAGTGAGCTAGAATACATGGAGTGGCTTCACCAACTCCAGATATCAATATTATTGAACATTTGTGGTGCATTTTGGAACGACAAGTTAGGAGCCGCTATCCTCCACCGTCGTGTCTTAAAGAGTTGGTGCAGGTGTTAATAGAAGAATGGCAGTAAATTCCTCTGGATGAAGTCAGGAAGCTGTATGATTCCATTCCTAGACATATTAAAACTGTCTGTGAAGATAAAGGAGAACCAACTCCATATTAAATAAATATTCTTTAAATTTAACAAGCGTTTCAATTATTTTGTCCAACCCCTGTATGTCTATTTTAGTCTGTTCATATCTATCTATCTATCTATCTATCTATCTATCTATCTATCTATCTATCTATCTATCTATCTATCATCCTGGACGAAAGTAGTGTACAATGGTACGAGACATTAAAAAGAAATGAGTTGTGTCTGAGAAACTCAAGTGAGATAGTCGTACGTGTCTTGATGTTAATTTACCTAGAATGTTGCCACAAAATGCGCAATGGATGTAGTCGCGATTTTCTAAGTAGGGTCGGCCCCATAAATCATCAATGACGACACACAGTCCGTTTCATGCTTAAACGCAACCTTCAAGCCTAAAGTTTGTGTTTAAGCATGAAGCATACTCTCGCTTCTGGCTGTTGACATTAGTGCCCACTGATTGATATATATATATATATATATATATATATATATATATATATATATATATATATATGTGTGTGTGTGTGTGTGTGTGTGTGTGTGTGTGTGTATGTGTGTATGTCAGTGTGAGTGTGCGTCAGTCTGTGTTTAGATAGATAGATAGATAGATAGATAGATAGATAGATAGATATGAATGTATGTATAAATAATTTTAATTTATTATATATTTAAAATAATTTAACATATGATATATTTAAAATATAATTCAAAGTTTCTATATAATCAACATAATTTAATACCAAAAAACACCGATGGATTTCATATATCTAAAACAAAAAACACTTTCACGGTGTCTGGTGGTAAGCTAATTTAATTTATTGTGAATATTAACCTAAAGATTTTCCTTATACATATTTTCATGTAGACTTGCAATCTTCAGGTGCTAGATACAGTCTGACCGTTATGGAATTCGCATTCTCGTGATGATGACTTAAATTGTCCATTAAGACTTGTTTATTTTATTATAATTTTCTAAAATATTATAATTAATTATTTTTATTTATGTAATTTTAATTCTTAATTTTGAAAAATTAAAAGAAAATCAAGAAATCAAAATAATTTTAAATGGAGTCAATGTGTGTGAGCAAATGTTTCATTTTATAGATACATGTAGACATCAATTTACTTCTCATGTTGAGCAAGTTAGATTATTTTAGCATTTTCATATAATAATCTTCTCCAAGAAACACAAGTTACATCGGTCTCTCTTTCCATTGTATGGTTCAGTGTTCTCGATCATCTTCCAGCTAATGGATAGTTTCTTATAGTTTGTTTGTTTTTTGTTATAATCGCCACATATACTTTGAAAGTTTTG
>OZ038488.1:45339034-45354034 GCA_964036315.1 Acanthosepion esculentum
CGCGAGACGGGACAGGAGTCGAACTGGATGTGAGTGTTTTCTTGTTTTGGGTAGGCAAACATCAAAAACGGGTTAAACAAGGATTTATGAAAAGGAACGTCAGAATTTAAACACTGTTTTTCTGTTCTCCATTTATTGGGAAAGTAAAATGAATTCATTTCTACAATTCAAAACAAAGAAAATTGTATCAATATCAGGAACAGCTTGGAACAGAATTTTTTTTTAATTCTCTTGGCCGCCAAGTACAGACTTCGAACCAGTGTAAATAGCTGAACAGGTTTAAATTCAAAGTATTCCTTATCCTATACTGGTTTCCAACTAGGGCGGGCGAAACACAGTTCAATAATCAGGCCAAATGCAAAGACACGGCCTCAGGGGAAATAGGGTGAGTAATAACTGAGCAGGTTTAAATTCAGAGTATTCCTTCTCCTATACTGGTTGCCAACTAGGGCGAGATAAACACAGTTCAATCCCAAGGCCGAGATACAATAACACGGCCTCGGTGGAAATAGGGTGAGTAATAACTAAGCAGGACTAAAAAAGACCGAGTAGTTGACAGCGGGGTGAGAACTATCTAACCCCATAGATTGAATAAAGGGTTCAGTTGGAAATTCCCTGGAGGTTACATAGATCGTCAAAAACCTGAAGAAGGCCGGAGAGCACAACGATTAAAACGTTGTGATAAGAACAACAAAGATGAGGATATTAGTCCGAATATAAATAATGTAGATACAGATAAATAAAAGAAATGCATTTATCATGTGAATTTATGCTAGGCTCCAGGGGTTCCTTCCCGAAGCCAATTAGCACCTCACGTATTTTACTTAAAGGTATGGAGTTAGTGTCAGTAGCTTATGCCTGGGGCATCCCAAAACGGAAGCAACAATAGTGACAGTGTTGTTTTTACTAACACCCATTAGTTATATTTCCAATTTAATCACAATCTCGTGCCATATTCCGTTGGAAAGCGTTATATAGCAAGTGTCGCTGCCGACACTGGTGTTTTGAACATAGATCGCCAGTGAGCAAATACAGGCGATCCCATTAGTGAATTAAGTAGACCATAAGGGAAACGTATAAGTAGAAAGTAGCGTGACGTATAGATTGATCACCATTTCTAGTCTACCCTCTATTATATACGAAGCGCTATTTAGTTCTCTATTCACTATACTATATCTCTATACGGATTACTATTCGAGTGAGTATTATCGAACAAGTACTATTAGAGCGGGTGTTATTCGAAGGCGTCTGACACCAGTATTGTTCAACGGCGTACTATACTTGTATCTACGATTACAAAGTCTCTATTACAACGGGCATTACAAAGTGACAATGAATATTCGTTGGCATCACAAAGTGGCAACGGGTGTTCATTGACATCACAAAAGAAAGGTCAGGAGGCACAACTGATAAAATATTATGATAACAACTGCAAACATGCCGACATTAACTCGACTCTAAATATTGTGAAGAGCATAAAAGCCTATTATGTTATACGAGACCTACGATGTGGATCTACATGTTTTACGCTGTTCTGGGCTTTACGTTGTACACTTATACTGAATCAGTTGGTAGGACTATGGCATGGACATTTGATTCATTGTGACGGCTCAGAAAGTTTTCCCGTTACAATTCATCTTGCATATTTATAAATTTACCTTTCATCCTCGTATTGAATATTAGTGCCGTATCTGGTCTGATTCTGCTACTTTACAACACGATATTCTTTATAAATTCAAAAAAGGGTCTGTATTGGAATCAATTCTGATTTTCCGTTTTTTCACAATGTTCTAGCATACATACGGGTTATAATGGGTATGCCCCCATTCACATAAATACAGTAGTAAATACTGTATGTTGGTCTGCTGTCGGACATTCATTGTGTAATTCACTTGACCCACTTCTAGCAGTTGACTACGTCTTCTACGCGCCGCTAGTGAATCTTATGTGTTGTTCTTGTCCTAAGTATTATCGTTCATTATCAACCTTTGTTTGATTATTCTATTTGCTAACCTTCCCTAGGTTACAAAACACAAATATTTTCAGTCCTATTCTTTTGTGTGTTCTCCTCCTTGCAGCTGCCTCGACTGTATGAAGTGAAGCGTACTACTTGATTGGCAGTTAGGTTTCGCCTTTTTACTATTAAACTAGCCAACTGTATGTTCTATAGTAATAGTTTTTTCTTGTCTGTGGAACTCTTTTTCAGCTTCTTGCTTTCCTGCAACCTACAACGTTCAATCATTTTAAAGCAACGCTAATCGCCATTTTCTCTCCTCCTGAAACATTTTCTTTTATTGTTCTTTCTCTTCACTAAATTATTCTCATTCTCTTTCACTCCCAGTATCCCCCGTTGCGTCTTAGTGGAATTATCGCCTTTCTTGGGGTGAAATGATTAAAAAGAAGTGTTCATTGTAATTGTCATTCAGCAGATGATCATGTCAAACTGAAATGTGAAGTTGTTCCTCAAACAGCGTAATCTCCGAACTTATCATTGCTTCCAATTCAGCTCTTTATTTGGTTATGGATTCCATTAATGCGTAGATATGGAATAAGAAGAAAAAAACATAGCAAAGAATTAATAGAATCAAAAACGGAATCGTTCTTCTATGATGGATTACACAATTTAGATGAAAGATGATATCGGATGATAAAACAAATCGTGAAAATACTTTATGACTGGGTTTTAATAATGCAAAGAATTCTGTTAAGAAGCGATATCAACAATGATGTTTTATTTCCTTTCTATAAATCAAATCTTTTCTCAAAAGTAAACGCTAAAGACCTTTGCATCGAATACATACATGAGCGATCTTAGTTCAGTAGAAAAGCACTTAGACACTTACATTCAAATCTCAGCGCCCAAAAGAAAAATCCTTGAGGATAATACAAACATTAGTTGTATGTCTACTGATAATAGAAGCATTTGTAACAAAACAAGCAAAACCTTACAAACCTACACAGAACATCAGCTGCTTTGAAACCAGTTGTCTTGAATATATTTTGAATGTTAAATCCAAACATCAATTCTAATAGATGTTACGCTCAAATAATATAGTATAAGGAACATAACACAGAATATACTAACAACGGAAAATTAACTAAGTAAAGCAACAATAATAAGGCAAACAGTTCAAAAAGTAAGAAATTGTGTTACCATACAAATAAATACAGAGAAGTGATTGTAACGTTCTGATATCAAGGCAAGAAAGATAAAACAAAATGGCTGATGGGTTTTAAAATATGGTTCATCTTATTGGTTAGAAAGAAGTCTTGAGTCCTTGTTTACATATTAGAAAAATTCCCCTTAAACACATATGAGGCTGAATAAAAAAAGTAATGTACATTTCAATTAACCCTACACCGATATATTTATAATACACTAGCTTTTCTTCTCTTCCCCTTCTTCTTCTTCTTCTTCTTCTTCTTCTTCTTCTTCTTCTTCTTCTTCTTCTTCTTCTTCTTCTTCTTCTTCTTCTTCTTCTTCTTCACATGCTCCCCCTCCCTTTCTATTACACACAACGTCTTGCGTTTGTTTATTTTTGAAATAATAATATAGCGTTCATTCGTTTTTTTTTTAAATAAAGCGTTAAGAGATGATTTGATAAAAATCGCCTGAGTATACCGTTAGGTTTAAACCAAGGTAGCGGATTCAACTAACCTGATTTTTAATATATATATATATATATATATATATATAAATATATATATATATATAAGTGTGTGTGTGTGTGTGCGTGTGTGCGCGCGCGCGTGTGTGTGTGTCTGCGCGTGTGTGTGTGTGTAGTGTTATTTTGGTTTTGTTTTTTTTCTTTCCTTCGTTATTGTTTATGTTTTGCAAATTCCATTTCCTCATGGCTAATTAATAGTGGGTCTTAGGAATAAATAAAATAGACATTGTTCTTGACAATTGGTTAATCGAATAGCCGAAAGCGCTCAGATATGTAGAACTTTTGGACAATTTTTAAACACTGTGCATCCAGAAAAGAAAACATTTGTACGAACACAAGAAAAATTAAATAAACAGCTTAATCACAGTAACTTGTCAGTCATCTTTAACGAGACATCTATAAAAGAGGGACTGATGCCCAAATACGTAATTATATATATATATATATATATATATATATATATATATATATATATATATTATCCCTACTAATTATCAATTGATCTATATATATATATATATATATATATATCAATTGATAATTAGTAGGGATAATTGCAAGGACACCAATCCAAAGAGAGCTCAATGTAAGTAACAGACCAATAATAATAATAATAATAATAACAACAACAACAAGTACAGACGATCGTTAGAAATCTATTCTGTTATAATTTATTTCATGTATATATAAATATTCATCTCAACAAACCGAAGTTATTTTCTTAATAAAAATCAATATATATATATATATATATATATATATATATATATATATATATATATACACACACAAATATATATATATATATATATATAAAAATGTGTGTGTGTGTGTTCGTATGTGTGTGTGTTCATGCCTAACTCTTTCTTCTGTGTGTTAGATCTTGTTAGCTTGATAGCACTATGTAAATTCTAATGAATCCTTATTGTAGAAAAAGAGTTTCTTTTTTGTCTAATTAGTTTGATGCGTTGCTGCATATGAATACAAATTTGAATGCAGTCTGCAAGATAGAAACGGAAATGAAAAAAGGTTTCTTATGGACGCAGGCATTTTTCTCGCTTCTCTAATATAGATTTCTATTAATCAATCTTCTTAATTAATGTTTTGAGTGGAGAAGATAAAAACGGCTCCACTTATCAAATGTTAAGATTGTGCAACTTCTTCTTTAAAACTTTGTAAGTCCCTCCAATCACATATAAATGTTTTACCATCGGAAATCTTAATTTTAGAGGACTTGTGAAAAAAAAGCAACGAAATTATTAGCTCGGGGCGTTACTAATTATGTAAATTGTCTCCAAGAAACCAAAATGGAAGTAATTAAACAGCACGATAGGTTTGGGAAAACGTAAATATTATGGAAAAGCTTTTGTTATCAATAAAAGATGGAAGAATTACTGGATAATAATATTGACCAACAATCATAATATAAACATAGAACAATAACATTAAAAGAAGTATCATAAAAATTGCACGGTTTTCAGGATAATCTGTATTACACAGAAGTTTGAGAGAGACTCAACGAGTATTTAAGGACACCTCGATGTGGTGTAATGTTTAGCAGCCTTGTCTCATTAGTGCCATTACAACTGAGAAGTGACTTCGATCCTTACTGGGTGTCCAATACTTTCTCCCTTGTATCACATTTAAGGTACGCTTAGAAAATTACTCTTTGGGTACTTCGATGTTGTATAATTGTTAGCAATCTTGTCTCGCGAGATCAACTACGACTGAATAGTTTAGTTCTTACTGTGTGCTCATACTTTCAGCCTTGTGCCACATATAAGCTACGCTTGGAAAATCACCATACTAGATATGAAGAATATTGCTGAAGATGACAAATAACACAGGTTTTGTTGATATCGCTTTTTTATTTAGAATTCTTTCCTTCATTATTACTCAGCCATCAAAGTACTTTCCCTGTTTGTTTTATCGTCCGATATATTTCATCTAGATTGTGTAGTCCATCACAAAAGAACTATTCCGTTTTTGATGCGATTTCTTACTACAGGGTGGTCCGAAGGTTTTGTCACCCTCTACCAGTAATGAGAACAAAAGAAGAACAAGTAATACAAAACACATGTTCTGGATTCCGTTTATTCACTTACATTGACGCTGTCACACATCGAGAAGGTCTGTATGAACACCGTCATTTTCGTGGCACAAAATGATGCGGCGCCATGTACTGTGCGATATTTTTCAAAGCTGTGCTTTGATGATTTTTTACAAAGGATCTCCGAATGGTGTCCTTCAACTGATGAGTATTCTGTTATCGTTCGTGTAAAACTCTCTCCTTGATAATATCCCACGGAGTGTTGAAATAGAAAATTATATTATGTAGGGGTGATATGACCTTCGAATCACCCTGTACAAAATTCAGAACTTTAAATGCAACGTCAATCGTCATTTTCTGTCTTCCTGACCCCTGTTCCTTCATTGACCTTTCCTCACCAGTGTCTCCTTCACTTTCACTCCCTATAAACCCCGGAGTCTTAGTGGCATTATCGCCTTGCTTGTGGGTGAAACGATTAATTAATAATAATAAAAAAAATATTTTGGATTTCATAATTCCATGTCCTGACTTGCTATTTTGTGTGGCTCGTGCAACTTTTAATGGCGGTATATGCAATCGTAAGTTATTTAGAGATTCGGTTCTTTTATTGATGATTTTATGGATCATCCGTAATGTTTTTGTTTCTTGTAGAACAGAAATCATATTCTTTGAACAATCAGCCTTAGAATGTTTCAGTTCAATCGTATTCAAATACCTTTTTCTTCTATTTCGTGTTTCAAGCACATCGATTTTGTTTAAACATAGAACATCAATTTTAGGGAGTAAATCGATTAGACTGGTGGATAAAAACAGAAAGACATAATGTTGAAAGAAATGTCCCATCTTTGATAGGGATTTCAGCGAGTGACCTTACAATCCATCTGGCCTCTTTGATGAATATCGCTTTTTTCTTTTTTTCTGGGAGACATGATGGCACCGAGAAGCGGCTACAAAAATACCATCTTTTCGTTATTACGATTCTTCACCAGAAGAATCTAATACACACACACACACAAACACACACACACACACAGAGTTAAGTAATGAGGAATACCAATTCTTTAATGAAAACCTTAACGTATGCATACTCGTTCGGACGACAGTCTTCAAGTTGGTCATTATACTTAAAAGACTTCAGTCACTCTCCCCTCCGGATTTCTTCAGGTATCGTAGTTGGTAACCTTCCTGGAATTTCGAACTAAACTTTTTATTCAGTCCACGGAAGAGCATTCTTCCCATTCCACTAGCCAAGGTAGAGGTCCCCTCGTATCAGAAAATCCGTTCTTGGTAATGTCTCTGGCAAAGGGAGAAAGGTTGTGGAGAGCTGTGATTGCCAAAATCTTGTAGGTGAACGGAACATAGAAGAAGAAGATGCCGCTGGCCTCTTCCATAGTATATGATTTTAATATGCGCTACACAACCTGGGCATTGAACTCATTTTGCTGCCCATGCTGGAAGCCATCTCGCATCATGTAATTATTTTGGGTTCATTCGCCCTTGTGGTGCTTCGTTATCTCTTTCATTGAAACAGAGTATCTGAGTTTTTTACGGTCAAATCAGGATGAACACACCGGTTCCAGTTCGATCAGAGAAGTTAAGCATCTTAGAGCCAGGTCAGTACTTGGGTGACCGCTTGGTAACACCTGGTACTGTAAGCAGCGTCCCACTACCCGCGTAAATTTTGGACACCTGAACGTGGTGTAATGGTTAGCAAGCTTGTCTCGCTAGAACAATTACGAATGAGTAGTGAGTTCGACCCACACTGGGTGCTTCAGACTTTTGTCCTTGTATCCAACACCAAGATTGAACTTTCGACCGATATCTGACCCGATTCGCTTGAAAAAAAAAACTGTCACCAGCTAAGAAATATCTCGTTCCATATATTTCGAAGTACTTCAGAATGTCTGAGATTACAAAGTAATATTGCGACAATATAAACCAAGATAAGGACAAGAGTTTGAACAAATTAGCTCATAATAAGGTTAATTCGGTGGTTACGCAGCTTAACCACTCTCTGTTTAATAATGAGATATTCCGTTATTATGATAACAGTAACGACGAGATTGTGAAAAAGATTCCTAGACATGACATATTGTGTAATTTTCATTATTATGGAAATTTTCAAAGAGTAGCTTAGATGTGGCACAAGGCCGAAAGTGAGGATCAAACTCACTACTCAGTCGAAACTGTATCGGGAGACAAGCTTACTATTACACCACGCCAAAAGAGCCCCAACTGATTTTCTAAGCCTAGCTTAGATGTGACACAAGGCCGAAAGTGTGTGGCACCTAGTGAGGATCGAACTCACTACTCAGTCGTAAATGTTATCGGGAGACAAGCTTACTATTACACCCCGTAAAAAGAGCCCTAACTGATTTTCTAAGCGTAGCTTAGATGTGGCACAAGGCCGAAAGTGTATAGCACTCAGTGTAGATCTGTCGTAATTGACTAGCGATATAAAGTTATTAATCATTACACCATGTCGAAGTGCTCCGAATGGCTTTCTAAGTCTAGCTTAGATATGGCACAAGGACAAGAGTCTGAAGCACCCAGTGTGGGTCGAACTCACTACTCATTCGTAATTGTTCTAGCGAGACAAGCTTGCTAACCATTACACCACGTTCAGGTGTCCAAAATTTACGCGGGTAGTGGGACGCTGCTTACAGTACCAGGTGTTACCAAGCGGTCACCCAAGTACTGACCTGGCTCTAAGATGCTTAACTTCTCTGATCGAACTGGAACCGGTATGTTCATCATGATTTGACCGTAACCCTTATGATATTTATATCCTGCAGCAACTGACTGATTTTTTTATACGGCTTACGAACTCTTTGCATGTTATTTAAAACCAGTAAATATATTTCGATTGTCTGAATTTGGGGGGAGATAACAAGTGATTAGTGATACAAGTCTTACTAATTAAACAACAGCAGCAGGGTGGAGGAGCAGTGAACAGGTGGACCCATACCTTTTCCAAAGGTATTTTCGACTAATTGAATATAACAAAACCAATGGAAATTGGAACTCGGCTCTGAGATTAAGAAATCCGAACCTTTATCTACTACACCACCCACACATCCAAGCTTACAGCATCCCGTATTCCAAAGCCGTCACCCATCTAGGTACTAACCAGGGTCGACTTTGCTTAACTTCCGTGATGGTACGCGAATCAATGTTTTAACGTGATGTGGCCGTAAACAATATACATCTTTATTTCAATATATTTTCTGTTTTTAGGTTATTTTATAGATACAAATATTTAAGTAAATGCTCTGTTTAACAACATTTACCGGTCTGAATGTCCGAGAGATTTAATAGAAAATATGTCCGTCCACTCCGACAGGAATCCAACGTGTATCCTACAAGGAACCGTCATATAGCATAACGTGCTATACCATTTAACTACAGAAGAAGAGTCTGGTCAGTAATTTATGTGTTTAAACTACAAATTCCCCATAATGTCTGCTCGAAGCGTAAACAAATGTCGTCATGACGAAGTCCGACAATTATTTTAATATATTTTATGTTTATACGTTATTTTTATAGATATAATATGGTATATCAATTCAGGCTATATGAAGTGTTCGATTTTGTAGGAGGACACATATTTTCCCTGAAATTTATCGGGCATTCGGCCGGTAAATGTTGTTAATACTGTTTATTATAAACAGAGCATTTACTTAATATATATATCTATAAAAATTAACTATAAACAGAAAATATATAAAAATAATTGTCGGACTTAGTCCATTTCATAATATATACATCTTTATAAAAAGTATATCAATACGACATATAGTAAAATGGCCATCAATACATTCTATCTGTAGCTGAAGGCATAAAATTGGGTTCAGATTATATAAATTTCAGCAATAAACAACTCGTAGTGTTTGCAATAACACACACTATATATATATATATATATATATATATATATATATATATATATATATATATATATATATATATATATATTCCTCGCCAGTAGCACGACTCGGTGTTTTATTAACAACAGCACAATATTCGATATTATACATGTATGGCGTTAAAGGTATATATGCTTGGGCTGGGTGGGGGACTTGAAGAACGGAAATTGTATCCCTTGGTCTGGGCATTTTACTACAACTATACTTCCCCTCGCTGCAGGCTTCATGCGGCCATGTCGAGATTGTTCCTTTAGTCTTATGCAACCCCTAACTCGGCTACAAATCCATTCACGCACGCACACTTCATTCTGTAGTACTATCATCACCAGCATCATCTGGGCTGTGTAGCCATCGCACGAGCGATAACATATGCGGTTGCATGGAAGAATATAATTCTTTTCAGCGGGATATATCTAGCATATAATAACACCAACAGAAAAAAAAACAATGACCTTGGGAAAGTCACTGCAATTCAACAACCACCCTGGGTAGTGACAGGCAAACCCTTAAAAGTGCAAACAGTGGGGTTGATCACGCAAATGCTGAACGAAACTTAAATGATTACCAGTGCAGAGCTTATAGCTATCTCACGCCAATGTAATCATGATCAGAGAATAGCTTTTATATATATATATATATATATATATATATATATATATATATATATATATATATATATATATATATATATATATATATATATATATATATATATATATATATATATGACGGTACCGTATAGAATACAGGTTCGAATCCTGTCGGGGGACGAATATTTTCTATGAAAATTTCTCGGACATTCAGGCTGGTAAATGTTGTTTAATACTATTTATTATAAACAGAGCATTTACTTAAATATTCGTATCTATAAAAAGAATGTATAATAAATAATTGTCGGACTTGGTCAATTCCATAATATATATATATATATATATATATATATATATATATATATATATATATATATATATATATATATATATATATATAATGTGTACAGGGTGGGATGTGTAAATTGTTGCCATTTTATATTTTTAATTTCGCGCATGCGCCTTGTTTTTTTTTAAATTTTGTCGCCTGCACACTATAGTAGCGTCAGTGCGAAAAAGACGCAATTCACTCCGCCAGAAATTGGGAAACAGCATACTGTACTGCTTGGCATTCGCGCCGGAAGCTTCAATACGAACATTTCAGAGTGTTTCGGTGTCATTCTGAGGATTCGGAAAGAGATGGATGAGTTTAATGAGTGATTACAAATGTGTTTGGATTGATCACCAGTGATGGCAACATTATGCCACAATTCATCTTCCACATCTAGCCACTTAACTCCCCAGACAGCAACGCAAACCCATTATGTAGGGTAGGGCAGTTGAACCAACAAAACTCCTTATAACACCAAAGTTGAACATAAGGATTATGACAACATTCACCAACATAAACAAGGAGACCGTCCTGAATAGTTGTAGGAGATTCCGAAGTCATTTGGTGTCCGTGGTTGACGCCAATGGCTATTTTATTGAATAAATTTACTCTTTACAATTTCAAGATATTTTTGTATAATTTTAGTAAATATATCTGTTAAAATGGCATGTCAGTGTCATTTTCATTTTTGCGTAATATTGACGACAATTTCTTCATCGACTCCTGTATGTATATATGTGGATGTGTGCGTCTATACGCCTGTATATTTGATTCTTAGGAAAGACGTAAAGTACACAATGTGGCTGTTTTAAGGCACATTCATTGAGCGCTATTCAAGTTCATTTTATTGTCTTTACTCGTATACAACGGCGTTATTATTCAAAATGAAAGCGCTTTATACATTTGAATAACTCCTTTAGTTTTTAAAGGCAGGCTTAATTTATATTACTTTTTCCGATTTCAAAACAACCGCAGCCGTAAACTGCCAAGCAAAGCAATCGGAAATAGTACAGATACAAAACGTAATGAAATTCCAACTGTCTATAAGTGAACTTTACCTAATTCTTTTCTAGTATTTTATTTAATATTGGAGCTCAAAGAAAGGCGATCTTCGACCTGGGTAAAGTTTTCTAATACGCAGTGTACTATCAGAAAAAAAAATCAGTTGTCTGTGAATGCAAGAAGGCTAGCAAGCGGTACAGTAGTCAATGGGAGATATGACTAGGCTGGAAAAATCAATAAAGCAACTAAAGTTATACAGAGGCCTCCATTTTCTAATACGGCCCACTCGACAGGCGACTTCACAACAGAAAATTTAACGAAAAGTCAATAACACAACTGCCACGTCTTCTGCAACAACAATGGCTATGATTTCTTGAACGAATTTTCACATTTCAAAGCATGTCTGGAACCGTACTCGACCTGTAATCTCAAAATGCCAAAGATGATGTTAATACGGTCTTCGTGGACAGATGAAGCGATCAGCTCAGAAATCAAATGAAAGAAAAGTGATAAAAGGGAAAACGAAACAAATAAATGTCATATATTTTTTTAAGGTTTTATCTTTAATTAAGTATCGAAAAATGGAGTTTGCGAACGAGTAGACATGTGAAGCAAGCTGAAACGAGGGACAACAATGTGGCGAATGTTAATGCATGCTTATAATAAAGATAGAGAAAAAAAGATATATCAACTGGACAAAACCTCATTGGATTCTATTCACTGAACGGAGAGAAAGAAAAAGAAATAGAGAGAGAGAGAGGGGAAAGAAAGAGAAAGAGAATGAGACAGAGGAGGGAGAAGGCAAGAAAAGGTGAAAAAGAAATTGACGGGCAAAAAGAGATGGTAGCCGTGATATGAAAGTTTAGCATTTGAAGATCGTATCAGCAATGGAGTTAAAGTCTAAATAACAAGATAGTTGACGTCATTTAGTGGCACCATCACTGATAGAATCCTCACAGTTGTTTGATCATCGTCTTCTATGTGTCGTACCTCCTCAGGACTTGGGCGATCAGAGCTCTCCACGCCTTCTTCTCCTTCGTAGCTCTAAGCTGGTTTTATTTCTCCTTATTACTTTTCCCAGTCCAAATTCTAACATCGTTAGGTAGGTTACTTGATGATTCCCTTTGCTCCCTTGCCTTCAATTTGATCTTGTGAGTGACAAATTCTCCAAGCCCTCTTTCCTTCTTTACAATTCCACTTCCTTTTTGATCCCCTTTTACTTAAAATTTCCTTACTGGTCATAAGCTCCATCCGTAAATGTTCTTAGCATCCTTCTGTGAAAGCGCAGTCTCCTCTTGGCTTACGGCCATATCACGGCAACGTCGAATACCTAGATAAATGACTGCTTGGGAAGACAAGGCATTGCAAGCTTGGATGTGCGGGTGGTGTGAGGGATAACGGCTAGGAATTGTTAATCGAAGCGAGATCCAAATCCCGCTGGGTGCGTTATATTCATTTACGCGCAAATACTCTTGATTCCACCTCTTCTCCTCCAGCTATGGGTTAATTAGTAAGATCACTGAACCATTATTATCTCCAAAAAAAGAAAACAACATTATTACAATCTAAAAAAAAAAGAAATTTTCTGGCGTTAAATAACCTGCAAAGGGTCGATAAGCCATAAAAAACGAATCAATAAATCACAGTCTTCTTCTCATCGCTAAGGAAATTGCCCAGTATTCATTGCTATATAGGGTAACTAATATTACTAGCAGTTCAGTACTTTTTTCTTTGTCCCTGACGAAAATTTGCCGTTTCTTAATACTTATTTAGCATTAGAAAGACGCCTTTTGCTATTCCAATGCACCAGAAGATATCCGTGCTCTGTTTTTTTTTTATCCTGTGACCCGCAGGGTCTTAGGTGCACCACATGTATTTCAGACGCAGTAGAAGAGGTGTTTCTTGGGCGAGATAGCCCGACGAAGCCCGACGAAGCCCAACCCACTACAGATCTGTTTGGAATTCAGAGTTATCTTCCCCTAGCCCGGTTGACACCCAGGGCTATAGAACTCATTCTTTTCTGTTATTTACCCTTAGGTGAAGGGAGAAGAAGATTCCTACCTTACCCAAGAGTATTTGCACGTAAGTGAATGTAATGGATCCGACAGGAATTCGAGCTTTTGAACTCACCCGTTTACTGAGGGCCATACATTCTCTCTTTTTGATTGATTGGCTGATTAATTTTTTTACGACTTATCAACCTTTTGCAGGTTATTCTAGTCTTACAATCTAAAAATAATTTCTGACTTTAGTCAGAAATTATTTTTAGATTGTAAGACTATTTTGAAGATAATTATTATTTTAATGATACAATTCCATACGAGTGGGGAGAGAAAGTAGATTCACACTTTTCTCAAGTAACTGAATTTAAAATAACCCGACTGGAATTAGAACTTTGCTCTCCGATTTCTAATTGAGAGCCCTCATCCATTACATTACCCGCACATCCAAGCTTGCAACACCTGGCATTCAAAAGAGATTACCCATCTACGTAGTCACCAGGCTCGACGTAGTTTAACTTCGGTGATCGTACGTGAACCGATGTTTGAATGTAATTTGCGTGTAAACCATACTCTCGTTACACCCAAGCTTACAGCACCTGGTATTCGAATGAGGTTACCTATCTAGGTAGTGACCAGGCTCGACGTTGCTTAACTTATTTGATCGTACGAGAACCAATATTTGAACGTGATATATGCATGAGTATCCGTCTTTTTACAATTCGACCTAAATTTTTCTGATCGTTTTCCTTCACTCCCTTGTTGGGAGCTAAATTTATATATCCTCTTTAGGGAAGGGTTATTTTCTACTTTCGCTCAATGTTCCTCTTTTTTATTATTATTTCTTGACACTAAAAGTTTTCTCGTCATATTCTATTGAAAATAATGCCAAAAGATAAAAGTTTATATTCTTATGAGAATCCTACATTTAAATATTAATAGAATGTGAACATCTGGGTGACGTTTGCTATAATTTCGTGCAGGTCGTCTGAGAAAATCGTTTCTTGAGTTTTGCATATGTCAGTCTGATTCGTTCTGGGAAAATGACCTTTGCCCTTGTATGAGTGGCATTGTCAGAGTTGAAGTCGGAGATTAGTGAATTATCAGGGCAATAATTGATGACGTTGTTGAAAAAAAACTGCTGGGATGAATGAAAAAAAACTATATTAGAATCATCTAAAAACTTCGCAAAATGTCAGCAACTTCGATTGCAAAAGAAGACGGAAGTATAACACTTCCTCTTCCGGTCTCATGCTTTGTAATCATTGGCTTCTTTCACGCATTGGTTAGATTTTCAACAGAAATGACAAAGGCTGAACAATCGTTATACAAAAATGGTTGCAGGTGTTTGTTTTTTATGCAATTGTTATGAGAATTAATGCTACTGAAATCCAAAAGTGCATGGGAAAAGAGAAAGATGCCTTCCAAAACCG
>OZ038488.1:45359034-45361534 GCA_964036315.1 Acanthosepion esculentum
GTTTATCCAAGTATGACTGACTTGCTGATCTCTGTGGCAGCAGAGGCCTTCTCAGGCACATTTGTGTTTGTTCAAAACGGACCGTGCTCTCCTGTGCTTTATACTGCATCTATACTGAACAGACCTTAGTTACATTAGATGGGAAAGAGCGCATTATCTGACCTGATCAAAAGACTGAACAAGGCCAATACACTCAAACCCTCCGCCATGATGACATGAGAATTTCTGTTAACACAGCCATCAATCAATTTCACATACAAGGCCATTGTTTTCAAGAATTTTCACATGAACCGCACTCTGGAGTCAAGAATTCACCTTTCGAAACCTATATATATATATATATATATATATATATATATATAATAATAATAATAATAATAATAATAATAACAGGCTCAAACACTAATATACCATGGTCATAATTTATTATATTGGAATCGTAATCACGATCCAATTCATCAGACCTACAAATTCAAAAAGAAATCGGAAAATAAAAAAACAAAACATATATATATATATATATATATATATATATATTGACCACTAATATTATCAATATGTATCTATCTATCTCTCTCTCTTTTTATATATATATATATATATATATATATATATATATATATATATATATATATATATATATATATAAGATGATTCGATGATCTGAGTAAAACACAAACCTTATAAACACCCCTTTGTTTTCTTCTTTTCTTTTTTTTTATAAAAAGAGGCGGTATTTTGCTTTTAGATTTATTTTTGCTTTATTTGTATTTGCGATAGAAATAATTTGTAAAAAGGATTAGAAAGAAGTAAATCTATATTTTTTAAGGTTTTATTAAAATTTTATTTAAGTTTCCACATGTCCTCCATCATTAGCAATACAAAGGGTAATACGATTTTGCAGTTCTCGGAAAACATTTACCAACTGATTTACAGTAATGTCTGAAATCACATTAGTTATTTTAGCTGTACTTAAATACTTAAAACTAGGCACATTAAACTTTATAACATTTTTTACAGATTATTTCTATCGCAAATACAAATAAAGTTATAATTCTTTTAAAGTGCACACGAACTTTTATGAACACCCTGTATATATATATATATATATATATATATATATATATATATATATATATGAGATAAATAACAAATAGAAAACGTTTAGCAATCTAACATGTCTTTTTATTAAAGGTTAAGTTTGTGTAGTTTGAGAATCAAACCAGACTTAATTTAAAAACTACAAGAATTCTGTCTATTTCACCTGTTTCCTCTCAATTTTGCCGACATCTCATTAATTGCCATTTGAGTCGGCTTGGTGTAACCGTAAATTCAGTTTTCTGCTAACAGTTTTCTATTTTTCTACTTCTCGTTTGTGAAACTCCCTTCCGGCTCCATGTTTTCCAGCCAACTTTAACTGCAAAAAATTAAATGCAATGCCAATCACTATCTACTGTCTACCTGATTACTCATTCCTCCTCCCGCCAATTATTAATGTTTCTGTTTCTAATTCTTCAGCACCCTGTAACTCCTTGTGTCTTAGTGGCTTTGCATGAGGTGATACCAATTAACATATCTATCTATCTATCTATCTATCTATCTATCTATCTATCTATCTCTCTCTCTCTCTCTCTCTCTGTATATATATATATATATATATATATATATATATATATATATATATATATTCCTGTCGAAGCCATTCATTACATTCACTTACGTGATAATACCCTTGTGACAAGTATGAATACTTTTATTCGCCCTGCAGTTATGGGTTACTCTGAATTCAAAACTTGCGGATGGTTGTTTGGGGACCTTGTGGTTTGTAGTGCACCTGGTCTCTGTATTCATCCCTTCATAAAGTGTCGTTAGTTCTGCACAAAGCCTTCACCTCTATAATCAAATCATATGTGCTGGTGTCTGACTGTCGGTTCCTAGAAACTGAGCTGATCGACGAATACGTCGAATACGACGGGAGAAATTACCATATATATATATATATATATATATATTATATATATATATATATATATATATATATATATATATATATATATATATATATATATATATATGTAAATTCACTTGAAGATGAAACAGAACGAATGCTTTTAATTTAATTATATAATTAAATTAGAAGTTTTTACCTTCAGTTTTTGAAACGTGGTTATTACTGTGTAGTGAAGAAACCATATTTTAAATCAGTTAATTTATAAAATTTATGCTCTGTAAATTTACATTGAACACTGTTTTTAAAAAATAAAAAATATCAATAAGAACACCGGATTATATATCTTACCTTTCTTTCTTTTTATTATAATACATATATATATATATATATATATATATATATATATATATATATATATATATATAATATTATTATTATTATTATTATTATTAGTAGTAGTAGTAGTAGTAGTAGTAGTAGTAGTAGTAGTAATCTTATAAGTATAAGTAACTACACTCGTTTCGGAAAACCTTCGATTTCTTGATTTGC
>OZ038488.1:45371534-45379034 GCA_964036315.1 Acanthosepion esculentum
TCTTTCGGTTTACAATACACAGGTTTCAGAATACTCTCCGTTACATGTAGATGTAAAACAGGATTTTAAAAAACTAAAATTCATAATTATTTACACTATTTAGATTCGGACTATTTTCCACATCTTTGTTTAAACCAAACATTAAACCCACAATTACTATTTTAATAAATTCAAGAATAAACGTTTTAATCCATTAGTTTATTATTACGTTAGTTCAGGAAGTTGAAGACGTTGTAACTGTAAGTTGAATCCTTGGGCGGGAAAGTGTGTGATTGGACTCAGCAAAAAAAAGCAAGCAATAATTTGGCAATGTTTTATTGACTTCTTCTTCTGGAATTCTCTTGGGCAACGGGGGCAATCATAATAAAGTTGCCTTCCTCTCTTACTTCTCTCAGCCGGGTGATCGCTAATTTGTTCGGGGGCAAAATGAGAACTTCAAGAAAAAGCGTTTTAATTTACTACTTTTTTGAACACTTCGACGTGTACATTTTTAACTAGCCAGTGGGGTCACTCTATTAAAACCACTGCGGAGCAAGTTCTCCGAGACACGAACATAACACGTCTGCATTTTTCGACGCATAAAACTTAACTCCACAAAACAACTTCCATTTCTCTAATTTTCTAACGTTCGGCTCAGCTAATCAAAATCGAGATCCCTATTTTATCTACCAGCTGATCCCAAAGTCAACCTCAGAATGTCTAAGCCAAATAGACTGCCACTAAAAAATAATAGCCTGAAACTATTTTTTAACAAGCAGTGCTAAAAATAAGTAGATGAGATATCCCTAGACATGGGTAGTGGAAAGAGAACAGTCTACGCCTGTTGATTAAATAAAGGGTTCACTTAAGAATTCTCTATTTACACTATTTATATTGTCCAGACCATTGTCCTCATCTTTACTGTCACACTGAGAAAAATAGGGAAGGTTTCATGAATTTGCGTGTCTCTCAATTCAGCAGGATATATACTAAAACTGGAACGACTCAGTGACGATTAGCAAGGATGACACGCAAATTTGTGAAGCCTTCCATATTTTTGTCAGTGTGAGAGTAAAGATGAAGACACAAGTCCGAAATATGTGAATAGTGTAAATGGTTACAATGCTTCCTCTCAAAATTATAGACAGATCCTGAAAAATGCCGGAGTGTACAACGACAGGAACGTCGGGAATGTGACAGTAAAGATGGGGACAATAGTCTGAACAATGTAAATAGTGCAAATGGTTACAATATCTCCTCTCAAAAATATAGACAAATCCTGAAGAAAGCCGTAGAGTATAACGCCCGACACGTCGTGAATGTGACAGTAAAGATGACGACAATAGTGCGACCAATGTAAATAGTGTAAATGGTTACAGTACTTCATTTCAGAAATATAGACTGATCCTGAAGAAGGGCGGACGGTATAACGGCCAAAAAGTCGTGAATGTGACATAAAGATGAAGACAACAATCGGACCATTTTAAGTAGTGAAAACAGTTACAATACTTCATCTCAGAAATATAGACAGAACCTGAAGAAGGCCAGAGCGTACAACGGCCGAAATGACGTGAATGTGACAGTAAAGATGAGGAGAACAGTCCGACCAATGTAAATAGTGTAAATAGTTTCAATACATCCTCTCAGAAATATAGACAGATCCTGAAGAAGGCCGGAGCGTTTACACGCGGAAACGTCGTGAATTTGACAATAAAGATGAGGACAACAGTCCGACCAATGTAAGTAGTGTAAATATATACAATACCTAATCTCAGGAATATAGACAGATGTAGGATTTTTTTAAGGTTACTCGGATCGATATACACCTGATGATCGCCGGATGGTACAACGACCGAAACGTTGTCAGAACAATAACAAAGATGAAGACACATGTAAATAGTGTACATGAAACTATTTTTGGATATCTTGCATATTTTGATAGCAATATCTCAAACAAAAATTAAAAACTTTACATCGAAAGTTGTTTGTTCAAATTTATGAAAGGGAATATAGATTCAAAACAATTTTTAGATATATTCAAGAGGTTTTAGCTTCTTTTTTTTATCCTACTAGACATTTTTATGAATTCACAAGGATGTTTCATTTAAGTAAAGTCTTAAAACTTCTAAAACACCCATTAAAACTATGTTGCCGGTCATAAATTTAAAAAGTAATGCTTTCAAACATTTATTGTACCCTTGACCATTTTTAATCACTGAAACATTTTTGTTCTGACAGAAAGAATGGGCAGGATATTTTTAAAGTAATATATATTTATCGATCAAATCACAAAAGATCTTTTTTGGTTCCTTCTTTCTCTCTGGCTCATTCTTCTTCAAAGTAAATATTCTTTATAGAATATTGACCCCTACATTCGCCGGCGTCGGCAGGTCTGCGTGAAAGAGGCGATAACTTGGGTTAACACAATAATATGATCGGAAGAAGAACGGAAAGGAACAAAATGAGTCGGCGTTCTCTTTACGTTTCATCAGAAGAAAAAAAAACGCATCCAAACTGTCTTTATTCTACTTTGAATTTCCATGGAAAACTGGTTTTTGCCATTTTCTTTCGGTGATTAAGACAGAGTGCGTAAACCTGCTTCTAATAATTACGAAAATTTAATATTACTCCATGGATTAATTTATGGTTAGTAAGTTTTCGCGGAGTTGTCTTTACCAATGAAGTCTGGTTAACAGTTGAACTGCGCTCGACGTATTTATACGTTCCTGTGAAACATAGACGCCCTGCTGTTGACGTATATATATACATTTTCAAAACACCGCGAAACGTCAGATCCTAACGGTTTATGATAAACTGAATACCGCATTTTGCTATTTCTAAACCAGCGTAAACACATAACAGCGTACACAGTGCGTTTTTTTTTATTAGACTGTTTGTTGTCGGGTTCGTTTACCTTCATTTGTACTGCAGAGTACATGATCGAAAACAAATCGGCGGCACCACGAGAAATAGTTTACCTTCATTTGTACTGCAGAGTACATGATCGAAACCAAATCGGCGGCACCACGAGAAATAGACGTCTGTGTTTAAATACTCAGCAAATACCCTGTCAAAAATGCAGTAGGGTGTTAAACTTTTAGCCGACACAGTATCAAATAGACCGGCAGATGCGAATCTCCTTTGTTATAATCACTCATGTGTTTTACTTATAAAATAGTTGTTTCTTTTCTGTGCGTTTTTTAGTCACCAAGTTTTGAAAATGAGAAATATTTTCGTCATTTTTATAAACTGCGGCCAAGACGTATCCGAAGAAATTCTAAACAAATTGCTACAGAAACCACTTCGAACGGCGAGAAACACAGTACCACGCCGGCATATTACGACTGCAACTATGACTAGTTGAAAGACCGCGCCATAATGTTTCGGCACGAATGGAGGTCAGCACGTTCGAAATATTACGAGATTGCTGTGAAGACGTGAACAGAAGGGAATCAATGAATAATGACGTAGACCAGCGCGTGCAGAGGGTAACATTGAATCAATTTAATTTTTGATCAGTGTTACCAGAGATTATGCGGCTGTATTCATCGACAACTTATAGAAACAACTTCGGTTTTAGACGCTGGAGAACACTGAAGGTTCGCAATAGAAAGAACAGATCGTTTTCTTTCAAGAAATTAATTAATTTCTCTCCACTGAATATGCTTTCCGTGACTAAAATTCCTCTTTCAAATTTCTCAGCCAGATCTACTGAGTTCGTTGTTGGACTATTTGAATTGAAAACGAGGAGTGCTTAGAAATTGGCAGGTGTTGAATATCAGAAAAGCGTGTCTGTTATTTTTATTAAAATCGTGTCATCTCGATTAAATACTTAATGAAAGAAAAAAAACATTTTGCAACTGGCTTGCGTTACACACGTACATTAGCTCTCTAAATAATTATAAAATCATATAATTGGGAATTGTCTTCTTTTATATACCGAAGCCGTTCAGGATATAAACAATCATGGCTCTCCACAACTTTCTGGTTTCTGTTTCTCTTAGTAACATTTGGCTCCTTACCTTCTTAAATTGCGAGGACGAATCACGAAAAAAGGGTGTTATGAAAATGTATCATTCACAGAACGTAGTGATGGCAAGAGAAACAGATGAAAGCAGGTGAAAGCAGCGAGTAAACTACTTACAAAACAGCAATAAATTAGCATGGAAAATGACCAAATGTTATTGAGAGAGACAAAACGTCATGATCAACTTTGTCCTGAAATTTTAGCATCGAAACAAGAATTGAAATTCGGATTTAACTCGAATCCCATACTTTCAGTTTGTACTAAATGCCATAGTTTAAACACACACACACACACACACACACACACATACACACACACACACACACACACACACACACACATATATATATATATATATATATATATATGTATATATAAGATTTTACCTTAGAGCCCTTAGGATATATAGCTATGTATACATTAATGAAGAAGAAAATTATATTGAGAACACATTCAAACTTCTACACTAGCTATAACATTTTCATATTCAACGCAAAAAAAAAGACGAGCTCACAAAATCCATAAAACCTAAAAAAAGAAATACTGTCAATAAAAGTTATACAAAATTGATAATCCTACCCAACTAAACTCGCAAATGAATTAGCCATCCCTGACAAGAGGTTCGTTACGACCAGCTCCTACACTATCGGAGATATAATCATGATGATAAATAAAATAAACACCAATTCAAATACAGGAGATTATCAAATCAAATTTCTACAGTGCAATAACATATACGTTGGGGAGGCATCGCACGATCTAAAAAGCCGCGTCCAGGAACACAAAAGAGATTGCAATTAGACATTACAACAACCTGAGACATAACTTTAATTTTGCGAATGCCAGCCTATTTAAAAAAAGAACATGATCCTTTAAAGAGAAAATGTTATGACAACATATTTATAGCAATACTAACAACTATTAACACACTTTTTAGAAAAACTACATTACTTCATTTTTCTACAGAGCCATTCAAATATTATTTAGTCACATTTTTAATATTAACATTTTTATTCGTACCGACTTAAGATGATATATTTAATTTATTTACTAATTGTGTACATATATGGTAACGTTAAAATTGATTATGATTATGATTAAGTTAAAATTAATAAACGAATAAATAATATTTGACTGCCCCTTTTGAAAGAATCGTGATAGAGATTTGTATAAATATAAAAATTGAATATAAAATAAAAAATAAAAATGGCAAATGTATTGCTACTGAAACCCAATGTGCTAGAAAATAGACACTATCACAAATTTCTACTTGTAAAAAGGAAGTTTCTATCAAGAGACAGATACCGTAGCCCCCACCTTGACTTGACTGACTTGATAGCTACAATACATTAGATACATGAGTTTTCTTAACCCCTAAAATAAAAAAGACTGATTTTCTCCAACATTTCAAAATATTAAATTTGAATGGACTTATGAATTAAATAAATCAATTTCTAAAAAGTTATTTTTAGCATCGCTTGATAACGGACCGGAACATTATTTAAGTTTAAATTTTATGTTGAATTTAAATTGAAGTCTTAGTTTTGAAATATAAGAATTTTGGTGTTGCGATGACAACATATTAAAAATAACAATTATACTATATATATATATATATATATATATATATATATATATATATATATATATATATATAAAAGTGGACATGGAAGTCAGCACTTAGAGGCGACAGTCTGTTTCATGCTAGTGCAATCGTCAGGCGACTAGTGCTGTTATTTTTCTCGGCTATTTATATAAGGGTCAGTGGTGCATTATGGGTAGTCTATTTTGGCGGTTACTTTTACCGGAAGTGGCTTATTTGTTTATTTATTTATGTCAAATTGTTTTGCTTGTTTTTTGTTTGTTTTTTTATTTTTATTTTTATTTTTTATCTTATATATTTATTTATTTATTCTTTTATTTTGATCGGTGTTTTTGGTTAACGTAGTAAAAATTTGTTTATATAGCTTATTGTTGGTAGTCTATAATGGCCGTCATTACCGGAAATCGCTTGTTCGCTTATTTATTTGGGTCAAATTGTTTTGCTTGTTTTTATTTATTTTCATTTTTATTTTTTATCTTATATATTTGTTTATTTGTCATTGATTAAATCTGTTTGTTGAATTTGTGGTTTTTTCTGACTATTATTTAGGTGGGAACAGTTTTTAATTTATCTATTTAGGTTGGTTATCTTTATTTGTTTTTGTTTTGTTTTGTTTTTTAAACGGCTAGTTTATCGTAATCGGTTGTTAGTTTATTTATATATTTGGATGTATTTAGATCGATTTATTATACTTGTTGTTATTTATTTGTTACACTATATCTTTTTGGCTTTCGGTTTTTAAGTAACGTAGTATATTATCTTTTATTAATGTTTTTTTTTTTTTTTTTTTATTATTTTTATTTGTATAACAGTTATATAATAGATAATAATATCAAATCCGTAAGTGGAAATGATAATCCAAGTAGGTATTTTAACATAAAATAATAAAAAGATATATCCATAAACAGAGCTCAATATATAATATACAGAGGAATATGATATACAACAAAGGAAAAGCGTATCATCGAAAACAATTATAAATATTAATTGATTTCGGAAGTAAAATTTTAATACTTGTCTCATCAGATCGAAATTACAAATGGTATAATTTTATAAAACGGTTTAAATTTGGTCAACTTAAATACCTTGATATATATATATATATATATATATATATATATATATATATATATATATATATATATATATATATATAAGCAGCATGGCCAGGCGTTGCCCTTGCTTGATTCAAAAATCGTACGACTCATACAGCAATCGCTATCACTTGATTAAAATATTTTTGACCTTACTTGCCTTTAAAGGAGTGCCCTTTGCCGTGCTGATGTTGCTACCTGCCTTACTTCTTGCCTATCTCACACTGCCAATTCTTTTCTAAGCTCTATTCTAAACATTAAATCTGTTACGAAAAAAGAACTTAACAAAATGAACACAAAACGATCAGTTTTAAAAAAGTACTCGTAATTTGAAAAAACGAATGAAAAAAGAATGTTAACAACAAATATTTTTTCACACCCAACCCAGTTCTGCGGAATCAGAATCAACGTTGAGTTTAAGCAAGTGAAGGAGCCAATTGGAGTAAAGTGCCATGCAGATTTAAATTTTCCCCCACTTGTGACGAATGCAGCTATCGATTTTTTTGCATGCTAGATAACTTTCGTGTCAGTCATCTGTTGGCTCTCACGCTGGCCAATAGAATATTCCTTCCTATTCGTGGCAGTCAGCTATAGGCTCTCACTCTGGACAGTAGAAAATGACCGCAAACTACATGAAAACTGCCGTAGAAGCATGAAAAAATCGATTGTTTCCACTATCGATGGCAGTCGATCTTGGCCTTTTTACTAACTTGGAGCATGTGCATGTAAATTTTGGTGCAAATCCCTCGAAAATTGCGGCCGTGCATTCGTTACACACACACACACACACACACACA